>JBBPLP010000743.1:0-13438 GCA_038089875.1 Fistulinella prunicolor
AGCGCCGCTTCGGCTGGTCGAACCTCTACGTTCTCGTGCTCCTCGTGCTCCTCGTCTCCTGCATCCCGGCCTACGGCTGTCTCGGTTTCCTACCGTTCGTGAGGCGCATGCAAGTGGGCGGGTTGACAACGTCCGGCGAGATGTTTGGTCTGGCGGTCTATTTCGGTGCGTGCGGTTTGGTGGCGGGGGCGTGCGCTGACGGTATCGGGGTTCTGGCTGCGGGCGGCAACAGGTTTCGCGTACGGGGCGTTCCAGAGCTATGCGAGGGCGTTTTATGCAGAGCTCATTCCGCCTGGGGAAGAAGCGCGGTGGTGCGTCTTTCTCCTTTCTCTTTTTTCACGTCCGTTGACGCTGAATCAACCAGGTACGGCTTGTTCTCCATCACAGACAAGGTACGTATAGGCTCTTTGGAAGCATACATGACATCTGACCCAGGCGTTCTTTTCGTGCGTGAACACAGTCGAGCTCGTTCGTGGGCCCGCTCATTGTTGGTCTCATTGCCGACACGACGGGCAATATCCGCTACGCCTTCTTTTTCCTCGTCTTCATGGTTTGGATCGCCGTGCCCGTGCTCATGAGCGTCGACGTCGAGCGAGGCCGGGTCGACGCGCAGACGTATGCTGTTGAGCAGCGCTCCCCGGAAGAGCTACCGCACCTCGATGTGAATCATTCCGACGATGCGTGAAGGAAGGACGGGTAGAACGGTCGATGTATGTAGTTGTAATACCAACAACGAACAGCGACTGGCAGTCTAGGACAGACGTTATCATAACTCCCGTTGCGCATCACAAACAAAGGGGTATGCAAATAGAATCGATCACGACGTTGTGTTTTCTAATGGAGACGAGGTGTCTACACTACTACAGCTCCTTCTTTTCCTGGTCCGCCCGTGTCACCTTGAAACTCTCCAACGCCTTGAGTCGTTCCATGAGGGTCGGATGCGAATGGTGGTACGCCGAGTACCTGTCATCGAACGCGTCAGCACGTGTCCAAACAAAATGGGAGCACAGAAAAAGACGTGGGGACGTACAACCAGTCGACCCAAACGGTCGATAGATTCTTGACGTGCAACGTGATGAGCGCGCGTCCGAGCCGGTCGCCCATGTCCTGCATCTCAGGCGCACCCAACCGGTCCTGAAGCTCACATGCAAATCGGTCCGCTTCCCACTCGAATCGTCGCGAGACAAAGTTGAAGGCAATACTGATGACGGCTTCCATCGGCGTCAAGATCATCTGTCCCACCGCATTCAGCAAAGGACTGAGTCGTTGCGACAACAAACGCACCTGGAACATCAGAAACGCCACGATCGTCGGCGGCCGCGCCGCCACCGCCTTGGGGAAATCAAACGCCCGTATAAACTGCGGCGCGTGCAAAAACGCGGGGAAGAGTGCGAGGATCGCAAACGTGTGGACCTGGGAGATGCAGAGGAGCTTGGTGGGGTGCATGTAATACCAATGACCGAGCTCGTGTGCGAGCACGGCTTCGACTTCGTCGGGCTTGCTCTGTTTGATGAGCGTGTCAAAGATGACGATGTGTTTGCTCTGAAAGAGGTTCAGCGTCGACGTCAGCAATGGGAGCGATGGGTGGACGTACCCAGGGGAGGCCGAAAAAGTAGGCGTTGCTGTGCGAGCTGCGTTTCGAGCCGTCGATCTCGTACAAGTGCTTCAACGGGAACTTGAGCTTGCGTGCCAATGTCTCGGTCCTCGTGCGCAGATCGCCCGCAGGGAGGGGAGACAGCTTGTTGAACAGAGGTTGGATGACGGTCGGGTACAAGATGACCATGACGATCTGGAACGAGAGCCTGTACGAGAGACAGGGCGTCGCAAAACGGTCAGCGGTGGACAAGAGAGACGGAAAAAGGTCCAGACGCACAAAAAAGCCATAAGCCAAGGCACGAAGCGGTCCCCTGCCCACTTGAACACGTAGAGAAAGACGGAGAGGAACGGTCCACCGATGACAATCGCCAACATCCAGCTCTTGAGCAAGTCGGTGACGAACAAGGCCGGCGCCGTCTTGTTGAATCCGTGCTTTTCCTCGAGGACGAACGTCTGGTATACCGACAGCGGGGTGCTGATCACGGACGAAAACACGAACAGGATGGCAGCGAACGCGAGGGATTGGGTAATCTGTCGTGCGTGCGCAACGTCGACAGCGAGGGAGGGATGATTCCGTTCAAGTCAGCGCAACGCTCTATCGGAATCGGATTGACGCGCGCACCTCGTACTCGGTCCCATAACCAAACCGCCCAATGATCATGCCCCCCATATCCCACGCCCAGGCGTAGAACCCATAGTGCAGCATGGCAGAGTCGATGGTTTGCTTGAGTAGGCCAGTGACGAGCGAGAACTGGGCCTTGTCTCGGCCATACAACTGCGAATTGCGGAACGTCGTCTCATCGAAATGACCAGCCAGAACCGCAGGAGGTTCCGTTTTTGAGTAGAGCGGGTATTGACGGAGCCTACAACGTTCGGCTGTCAGTGTAACCACTTGGGAAAACAGAAGATATGACTGACAAGAGATAGGACTCGAACAACGTCACCGCCCACGAACATGTCTGAACATAGAATTTCCAGTCGATCGACTCCGTCGCAACGAAGGACAGCTGATGTTGCAGAGCAGCCAACTGGTTGTGCAGCAAGTCCATTTCTGCGCCGGCGAAAAGGGTTATGAACGACAAACGATTCAGTCTAAAACCAGGACACGTCGTATTTGGTCACGTGAGTACATTTACATTTACAGACAATTTCCGTCAGACACAAGCAAAAGATTCTTTCAGTTCCCAGAGTCTACTTCATCGCAGCCATCGTCCTCGACAGATTGTACGCGGCAGAAATCAAAGTGACGTGTCTGGCATGTCCGTCAATAAGTCGCACACAAGAGGCATCCATATCACACTCACGTGAACCCTTGAACAGCGTTACCGAGGCTGGACAAAGATCGATCATCATGCAAGCTCTTGGGACAACACATTAGACGTACCCTTCACCAGCTTCCGAGATCTCCTCGGTACACAAGCCAACGTGGTTGGAGTACTGCAGGAAGTCCTTTGAAGAAGCGTCCAATCAGCCTCGGAAAATAAAGCGTTAAAAGTCCCAACCTCGAACATCGTGATGGCGCGCTCTAACAAGGATCGCTCGAACTCTCCAGCACGCGTGAGGGCTTCGACACACCTGGAGGGAAACCAGTGTTATGGCTGTGGTGGACAACAACAGCCCTGGATCAAGAACATACCACAAGGTGCACAAACAGAATGTCCCTTCTTCGCCGCCAACTCCATCGTCACTCTTATTCACATCATAGCGGTAAACGAGGTTCTGTTCACAGATTCAGCGCCAATCTTACAAGCCCTGCATATGTCTCACGTTAGATGTCAAACCTCCCCTCTCGGGAGTCCTCAAGATCCGCTTCAGGGTGTTAACGAATCTCGGGTCGGACTAATAAGCGAGGCAGCCCGGTGTGTAAGCTTTCGCCAAACAGATAGAACCGCTTGGACACTGACTGGAGTCATGAAGAATACAAGCGGCATGATAAGGACCGACGAATCCAAGACGTCAGTCTCCTCGTAGCTTTGACCAAAGACTCGCAACTCCGGATTCCACGCTTTGTGCATGATCTCTTCGTACAAGTCGTCTCTTGCTGCAAGCCATTCGTTGCGTCTAGGGCACGGCAGCGATCGCTTGTCTGCCAAGCGTAATCCTGAAGGAGCAAAATAATCATTCATTCATTCCAAAACCAGATCATACACAGCATACATACCTCTGTCGATGGCAACCCTTACCCCAACTTGTCAGTGTCAGACTACATGACAGGCAAAAGCTCACCAAAGCATGATCTAGGTGTGCATGACACCACTTAGCGACACGCCGTGCTTCAGCATGCAACTTACCTTTGAATACTACACAAGATATAAGAACATTGTTTCAGTGTAGGAATGCAACATACCGTGAAATGGCGTTTCTTGCCACGAACTTCCCTGCGATAGTCACATTGACATTCAGACCTAAGACACTTTTCCCTGGCTCGCACTGACCATATGGATCTTCGGAACGAATGAGCGCACATATCGACGAAACGAGAACACTAAAAGACGTACAAGTCGGGTTCCTTGTAGTTCTTTACAACGACTGTCATGGAACGACGTCAACCGACGGATCAATGTCAGGGATGATCTCTTACAATCTACACTTAAAAGCGCAAAATTTCAGCCACGTGTTTTGATCAAGACAAGACAACTTACAGTTCCCGCACTAGTACCCTAGAAAGATATGCGCTTATTAGTCTATGCAGTTACCCCGGTGGCGATGCTTACCATGTGTCGTACGACTGTATTTCATCCTTTGTGAGCCCGTTCAATTTATCGGAGTGAGGATACGAACCAAGGGACGTCCAAACTGAACAGCCAGTTAGTTCGTATCGTCAAAACGGATCCCCTAGCCGCACCTTCTGGCCCAAATAGATACAATCCATTCTTCATCGCCAGATTAGCGAAAGCTAAACAGTTACTGACCGCTTACAATTCTCCATAGATGTCCTTTGGGAGACATGTGAGGGGATTACGCAGTTCGAGTGACGGGGACTCACGAGCTGTATATGGTCTGCGGCACCATTTCCAATTCTATCATGCATCAGATCAGTTTTGTTCTAATGGACGGCTGATATTACTTACCTAACAGGCTTCGATCCTTTGTGCCCGTCGAGATGGTCCAGTTCAATCTCTTCCAGGTCCTTACCACCTGATATGGCCCTCAATCATCATATGTGCTGCCAAGCAAGATTCACTCACCATGAATAGTGTACCTGGAATATGATGTTAAGGATGCTGTTGCGTTTTGGCTTTAACAAGAACGGACTTACATGATTTGAAGGGAACCATCTGGGTTCTTGTTCCTCAGTCTCTCAAAGATGAAATCCAAGTAAGCTACGTCATCGTCAGCAACAATTTGTTGCACCACCACAAAACAGACCATTAGCTTCCTGGGTAAATCCCAGACGAATGAGCGCGTAAAGTGTGAATGAGGAGTCACGAATCCAAGATGCACTTGATCGAGGAGGATGCGCTTGAGACAAATATAGAGATGACTCAACACGAAACATACCGATAATCCCTACAAAGACACGTTGAACGCTATCCGTGACGATCATGTAGTTACGAACATACCAATTCCTCGTTCCGCCAATGTACTCCGGTAAGCTGAAGGTCGGACTTGCAACGACAGCGCCTAGGTCCCAGAGTGTTAGGATGCATAGAGAGGTGCTGATTTTACCTACCTGTTGGCTCATAGATCAATAACTTGAGTGCGAGAGCACTTCTGTGAACAGCTTCTTTCCAAGCTCCTTGGTAGGTGGATTTGCGTATCCAAGAATTCCAATAGTTATTTGTAGACTGAGAATTATTTAACATCGAAATAAAAGGCAAGGGGATACCTGGCACATACCACAAAGAGGCGATCGAGTAATTCCTTGTTAGGAAAGGCATCACCAAGGCTGCTTTCACCCAAAAGAGATGAAAACATACTTCGGTCAGCACCGGGTCTTCGTCGGGCCGCAGCTTGGCAACGCCCTTGATTACCTCTACGAGTTATAAATAGAGTCAGTCCGAAGGCTATCACATGAATCAACAAGCCTTACTTTCAAGAGGCACTCCCAATTCATCAGCGTGCGCTTGAGTGGGTTTGACTTGGGGACGGAAGCTTTCTCCAGGAGGAGTGCGCAAGACGAATGTCACGCGCTGTCCTTCCTCCAGCGAAAGGTCGCAGTATGCGGCGGGACCAAGATGACCCTTGGACGAAAGATCAAGGAGATCAAGGTTGACTTCAGGGGCTGGCACATTGTCAATCGTGCTCTCTGACACATAGCGCAAGTCCAAATCGAGGTTTGGCGAGTTGAATACGACTTTGTTCTGTGTGTGAAATGGAATGGTGTCGTCTACGACCAAGTTGGCAGAGTGCCTATCCCGAGCGTAGTTGAAGGCTGGCCCGCATTCGACGCGGAGGGGAAGTGTACCACGAATAACCTTGCAGAACATAAGCTAAAATTGAGTCCTTTAGAAAGCCCTGATAACGCACCTCGACGCGCCTAATCAACCAGAATAGCAAAGGATACTTGGTATCTCCGTTTGCCTGGCGTGGTAAGAAATCTAGATATTATCAGGCTTCGTCATACGATGAGGGGAAGGCGGCCCACCAGTCACACAAACAACGCCCTTGTCGCTGAGAAACCTGGGAATATCAGGTCAGTAGTGGTGATGGTTTTTCTAGGAAACAAACTGTACTTGGTTTGCAACACGTTGGAGCTTGGCAGATAATTTTGTTTTGTGGCAAACGGAACAGTCGGTGTGATTGAGAAATGACCGCCCTAGTAAGACATGAGCTGAGAACCACAGTCAATGAGACCCTGATTTCTAACCTTGTTCTTGTCAAGGATCCGAGCAAATACGGAAGGGGAGTCAAAGTTGGGGATACAGTAACTTTCCACTGGATGAAGCAGTGCAAGACGAATGAGTGAACCTCGATCAGGGACGGCAGTAGTAAACAAGGTGGACTTTAAGATATGCTATTCTCGACAGATCGTGCACTTCGAGATCCCGATATAACGGTCCCGATATGCAGATAGGGGACTCACCCGAGCCATCTAAGCTGACCTACAAACGTTCAAATCAGACATCGGTGTGGGCGCAGAAGATGTGGATTTACCAGAGCTGCAGTCCTGAGATTACCGATGCTGTAATTCAGTAACAAGTTAGATCACGGTCGTTGGATGAGAACCAAGAGTCATGCATACAGGCCATGATCAGCAATCGAGACGTAGTCGCGATCTGGAGTGGGCGCTTGAATGTTCATGGTGTGTTTGCTGAGAGAAAGCTCAGCGTGAGATGGTGGGAGTTGTGCGGGAAACCAAAGGTGGCCGATGATCAAGCCTTAGGCCACAGGCCTCAGGGGTACACGATGGCCGTCTACCACCGGCCATGACGACGACGCGCACATGCCATCATGAACATGAGGAGAATATAGCCGACTGAGCAGAATCCTTGTTCTCGCTTGCGTCTCAGGGCCACAAACCGTCGTGTTGCAACGTTCCAACAGGATCGTTGCTGGCCCTTCCTCCTCAGGGAGCCTATACACGGCTAGAGTTTACAATTCACACTCAGAACTGCTCCCGGTCAACGCAATGTGTCTGTTAGCCGATAGCATGTTTATCACGTCTGCTATCACTACTCAAACTCAGTGTTCATGAACAGTGTGTGCCTGTACTATGTACGTAGACCTTAAGTTAGGTTTGTTCTAACTGCGAAGATTGTTCGGCGCGACGTTGCGCGGACCATTTTCTAGCTCTTGCCCTTCGAGCTTCCTTGACAGCATCTTCATTAATGTTGTGTCCATCACCAGTGCACGGGGTGTCTGTGACATCACTCGGTTTTTCTGCCGCTTGGTCTGCTGACACCTCGCTGTCAGTATCACTGTCCCCGTAACCGGCGAGCCCTCCAAGAGGCGCATGAGTCATTGGAAGATCCATTCTTTTGGCTTCCTCTGCCTGATCTTGTTTCGCTCTCTCTTTTTCTGTTCTCCAAACTCGAGACCAGCGTCCCCTCAAAAAGGCAAATCTCCTGTCGCTGCCATAATTGGCTAAAATCCTCATCTCCAACTGAGCAGGGTTCGGAGATGAAATAATGTGAGACGCCGTTCTGCGAATAAGCTCTCTCTCTGGTTCGTCAGGCTGTACCGGACTTGTGAGAAGAAACCGAAGAGAGACAATGTGCCACACCACCTCTTCATCACTTCCCCCCCACGGATCCGGATCTTCTTTGCTATCAATAGCTGCAAGTAATCTTAGTCTCTCTTCTTGACTACGGTCGATCAACCTCCGCCGCTTCTCGCGACGGTAATCTTCGGCTTCGTCGGGGGAAAAGAAGAAAGTGTCCTCAGAGTCAGAAGGAAGGTCCGACCATCCGCTAGGGGAGAGCGGTCTGACTTGTGTGCCCTCCGACTGGAAGTTGGGCAAGTGGTCCAGCAGAAGCCGGACGTCATACCTGTGATGCGTACGGTAAGGCCAATATCGTCGGTGGAAGTAGAAGAGGGAGACAGGTCACTCCTTCTGAGGTTAAATGGACTGTGCGTCATGTGCTGATAGCTACCTTACTGCCGCCTTCAAAACCATGTGCTCTGCATTATCACCGGAACTCGTGAATAAACCTACCTATCTACCCACAATGCCGGCTGGTTCAACCTGTGTCCGTCAACTGTGTCCGTGTCACCTGGGCGTTCCGGTGGCCCCCATCGGATGAGACCAGATCTCAAGCTATTGCCGGCGGTTATCATGATAGATGGGTCCTGGGACTCGAGGGCATCCGCAGACGCTGCGGGAGAACCGCGCATCACGTCTGCCTCGTGAGCTTGGATGTAGAGACAAGGATCGGGAGTGGGGAAATCGTGGTTTTCAGTGGCACTGAATGTTGACTGAGCGTGGGTTGTGGTGAAGGCCGTGTGTGTGGAACTGTCCCAGTCGTCGCCACGAACGTATTTCCGGTGCTTGCGCTTGTGCATTATCGAGGACGAACAGGTGATAGTGGTGCGAACGCCAGTGGCACGGCGCCTCCCGCTTCCTATCCTGCTCTTCTCACGGCTAACCGGAGCGCTGCACGAGTGAAAACACAGCACACCCTAAAACAGGGACGGACGGCGTGCCACCTCATGATCACTATACCTCTTTCTCTTTCAGCCCTTCAACGGCAAAGTCTCTATCGGGAATCGCGGGCGTGGCGCATAAGAAGATGGAATGGGGAGACGTGGCACACCATCATATGTGTCGCTCGGAGGCAACTTAAATGAACAGATATTGACCCTTTCCGTCTAGCCTCATTGTCTTGGCACCAACCCACAGCCTATCATACAACTCATCATGTGCACAGACATCGCGCGCTGGACTGGTCAGGAGATCCTATCCGTTCCCAAGACGAGTTAGAAACATCGTCACCGGCGAGTTGTCTTGATCCGGCCAATGTCTTGATTGACCGAATTTGTCCCGTTGATCGACGCAAGCAATGCTCATGGGGTCAATTCGCTGCGTGGTCCTCATTAGTGAACACTCTGTTTCGTCTCCGTCGCCACATTCCGTACCATGTCCATATGCCATGCGAACTCTGTTCGTGCGACTTATTCACGCCGGAAACCTTCTGCAGAGATTATCCTGCATGACTGGTGATCAGGCGGGTACCTTCTCTCACCGAGTTGTAGGTTCCACCCCTCTATTTTTGGGTCACTTACTGAATGTCCGACTAGCCAGCCGAGAACCATTCACTCACCTTACCATTTTCGACCAAAAAAATTATATATGTTACATACTACCCGATATCTACTAGTCCCGGAGGTATCTCGTGGTATGACCCCGCCTTGAACATGCTCGTTTTTGCCGTCCGCTGTCTTGGCGCACCCCCTGCAGTATAAATACGCCATGACGCGGGCAACCAGGTTAGCAGCCTCTTCTCCAGCTCACCCTAGGCTTCTACTTCGACGCAATGGTGTCTCTTCGTTCTGGTTTCACCGCAGCCCTAACGGCTCTGTCGATGCTCGTAATGACGCAAGCCGCTCCGTTGGCAGACAGACTCAGGCTCCTCAGTCCTTCTGCTCGTGATGTGTTGAAGAGGTCAACGCCCGCTGCTCCTCATTTTGTGGTTTACAACGACAAGTGGGTCAATCCGTTTCCTTCCCCGTCAAGCCTCCAGGTAAGCCTCAAGTTCACGCTACCATCATCGTAATCGCTGACGTTCATGCCGAGTAGGGTTTCAATGTTTTGTCAGTAGGCCGTCGAATAGTGTATGCAAAGAGTCAGCTAACGCGTCCTCAGTGCTATTACTTTCTTGTTGGCCTCTGGTTCAGTCGATCAGGCTCAAAATTGGGAAGAGCTTACAGCCGATCAACGTTCTTCTTACCTGCAGGAGTACAACGCAGCGGGAATCTCATTGATTGTGTCTGGGTTTGGGTCAACCGAGACTCCAACGTCCTCTGGCACAAACCCTGTGACAGCGGCAAACACAATGGCCGCATGGGTGGTTCAATATGGTCTCCAGGGCATCGATGTCGATTATGAGGTGCGTTTCCAAGATCTTCGAGAGATATGAAGTGCGCCTAATCGGGTATTTTATGCGGACAATAGGACTTCACGGCATTCAACAGTGGTAATGGTAGTGCTGAATCATGGCTCATCAGCTATACCCAGCAGCTCCGCAAAAACCTTCCGCAAGGACAATACATTCTCACGCATGCTCGTATGTAGTTTATTCTATGTAAAGATTGTGATGCTGTCGCTGACCGAATGCCTTATAGCCGTCGCACCTTGGTGAGTAGAGTATAGTTAAATTAACATGTGGCACTGGTTAACCGAGCGAAAATAAGGTTCTCTCCGAGCATGTGGAGTGGAGGAGGCTACATCGCTGTTCACAAGAGTGTGGGCTCTTTGATCGATTGGGTGAGTTTATTTGTTCCCACGAGATTGTTCCGTGCGTCTTGAATTAACGACCGTTTTAGTACAACGTCCAAGTAAGCACAATGATTTCCTGGAAAGTCTTTCTGACACGACTGTCATTGACAACGCCTTAGTTCTACAATCGTGAGTCACTACGTAAACTGATTGTCAGAACGAGCACTTATTGCAATTCCACTCGGTCTCAGAGGGAACTTCGGAGTACACGACATGTTCTGGCCTTCTGGACGCCTCTTCGTCGGCCTGGCCGGAAACCGCCCTTTTCCAAATTGCAGCGAACGGTGTCACCGAAGACAAACTTCTGATCGGCAAGCCGGCAACGACCGCCGATGCTAACAACGGTTATATGGATGCATCGACGCTCGCTTCCTGTGTCTCCGAGGCGGCTTCCAAGGGCTGGGGTTAGTTTTCCCATGTTTTATGTCCCCAGGACCTCGGAATGCTAACCAAGAATGTCGTGTGTAGATGCTGGTGTGATGGCTTGGCAGGTGATTCTATTTATGTAGAGTTGTCTCGAGACCTGTTCAGACTGACACGGTTGTTCGATAGTACCCTGATGCGACCTCCCAGTGGATAACCACTGTCCGCGGAAACACTTGGCCGGTTCCTAATACACCTTCGCCAACGACTACCAGTAGCTCAACTCCGTCTCCCACGAGTACTGGAACATCCGGAAGCTGTGCCGGCGTTTCTGCATGGGCGTCTGGTGTTGCAGTAAGTCCAGCTCTACCATATGTGTCACACTGCTCATTCCCTTTTCAGTACACGAGCGGTAACAAAGTCACCTACGAGTGAGTATGTCACCGTGTTTGTTGATTCTGATACTAAATAACTATCCAGTGGCGACCTCTGGACTGCGGACCAATGGAACGAGAGTGAAGCACCAGGAGGTAAGCTTTTCTCTTTTCTCATGTCGGAAGCGGGAATGATAATTTTATTACGCAAGGTTCTTCTGGCGCCTGGACGAACGACGGAGCATGCAGTTGAGCTACGCATTATTTCATATTCACTGGCTGCATTCATGATTCTGGATTATACCCACGATTCTCTCACGGTAGACACGACGTTTAAGCGTTACATTAGTTTACATTTCTTTTCACTCGCAATACGAAACTGATGACTGGATGACTGAGCATGTGGGATGGGTACCCTACCCACTTGAATGCTAGATAACGTAGCACCGTGGGGATCATACTCATAAATCCGATTTATCAGCGCCTGATTGAGGTACCAAGGTGAGCGCTTGAGCATCGAGGCACACATCTTGTGATTCTAGACAAGTCGGAAGGTGGGTCGAAGCAACTAGTGGGCGGAGGCGACTCGGGGCTAAATCATGCATCCGGACACGTCATAAATCAGCCTGGTATCGCCACAGGCACCGCTGAGCATGGCCGTATATCGAAAGGCTCAAACGTAAAAGCGGCGAAAGGAACGTCGAGCAGCTCTCATCGCTATCGGCGATGGACCGTCGGTACCTGGACTATCTCAAAATCCGGACTATGATGTGTCAAAGTGCAACTGCGCACTCACTGGAACCGTACCGAGAATGCGGCGAGTATCATTAGCGAAACCTGGTGTCAACATGTATACAATTGACCTTTTTTTGAATCTCGAGTTGGGGCGGGCGCCGCGATCCGAACTGAAGCTATGTATAGCAGCTACCGAGTTGATCGGCGATGGCAGAACCTGAGAGCCTGGTGGCACCTGTCGCCGCTCCGTTGGACCATTACATACCTGTGAGTCACCACCATACCAAAAAGCAAAGCTGTCATTTTAATTATTTTACATTATGAGATTAGATCTTATCACCTCCATCTTTGCCATTTTGGAAGACGAACGGCCCGGGCTGTCAGAATCGCTTCCTCTCAGACGCGATGACTTTGATGACCCGCTTGTTTCTTATCATGATTTATATCATTTACCAACGTGACGCCGACTTGTGTGGTGTGCTGCCATTGGTCTCTCTACCAGGGTGTCTGGTACGTTCGACTCGTCCATCTGAGTAGTTCTTCTCACCGTCCAGAGTTCAGTTTTTCTCGATCGCAGGTGTTATGCATGTTTTTACATACGCCATGGGACGCATCGGTGTATCCCGTTCAGCCGAACCTGACATGACGACAGTTTCACACTGCGTTTTGGAATCACTTAAAATCCGGGCAGGTTTTGTCGCGCATATTGACACACATCGGGACCCATGCGTTGCCCTGATCTCATTCTGTCTGCCTCACCATCACTCTCTGAAAAATTAAAGTGGCAGACGAACGAGACTTCGACGATGCAGGATCGTGAAGACAAACTACGGCACCCAATTCGCTCAGACTGCGGTTGAACTCGCTGAATTTCGCGATGCGACTGCCGGCCTTATCGATGGAGTGGACGATGACACTCTTTCCGAGTTGTTTCAGAACACGGTTCTATTCACCACCTACGAGCCATACGCACCGTTCATTACGAGGTTATTTGACAAACACTGCAACGCAAGCGCAGTAGTCAACTTGCTGGCCCCTAGATTTCCCGATCATCTTATCGAGTCTAGCTCGACGTCCGGTGGTGTTCCGAAATTCTTCCCCAAATACGACTACTTGTCAAAGATGGTACCCCCGAATGCAAGTACTGGCGAGATTTCTGAGCCTTTTCAGACACGCACTCGAGTATACGCAATCCATTTATACTCTCATCCAATGCACATCGAGGGTGAAAACAATCGTTCTGTTTTGACAGTATATCTGACGGTTATGTCTGCTAAGATGGCGAGGATGCTTTTGTATCTGCACCCCGAGAAAGACGAGGAAAAGATGGCAACATTCAGTATGATGCAACTCGTTCACCCTCTGTGTTTTGCTGGCTGATTACTTTTCTAGTACTTAACCATGTTGCACCGTATGCAACTGGATTTATAAAGAATTGGCTCTCCTTCCTTTTAATACATGCACTGTTTGCACTCAGCAGCAGGTCCATCGA
>JBBPLP010000744.1:0-13431 GCA_038089875.1 Fistulinella prunicolor
TATCACACTCGCTCATCTGACGCTCACGTGTCACGTGTTACACACCTGTCACACATCAGTCACATACCTATCACTCGTCACTCGGTTAAGCCCCCGAGGCTACACTAGCGGGGCACCGTCTGCTACTTTCGGTTTCGTACCTACCATATCATACATTACGCCCCGATAATGAGAGCTCTCAGTGAAGTAGTATATGTCGAGATTTCAGCAGTGAGAAGTGTTTTGGCTAAGTTTGTTGGCGTGCCAGTTGAGAGCTAAGTTAAACCTCCGCATGACTAGACCTACTAGTAACTCTGGTGACCGGACCTGTCTATTGAATGAGGCAAGCCGTCGCGTTCTGAAACATACCGAACGGTACCTATCGTCCTTTTTCGTATCAAAATGGCACTCCCGACGCAATCTTCTCGCCGCTGGAGAGTCCGACGTCTCGTTCGGCAGATACGTGACTCTCTTGTTCTCAAGCTCGACACTCGGCGGGCTTGTACAGGGTTCATCTGGTGGTTCCGGGGGATCAGGTAGGTCGTCTGGCATGTTCGGGAATTGTCTATTATGTTCTTCCGTGTATCACGTTCCCCAGTCCGCGTTTCCGTGACCTGCCGCTAGCGTTGTTCGTTGCGACCATCACCTTCCTGACGCTCCCTGGTTCCCTCAACATATCCTGTACTACTGCCAACTCATTCGTTGTAACCGTTTCATATGTCGGTTCTTGGTGCTGTTCGTTTGGGCTTCGTACAACGTGTCGGTTATTTACGCTCTCCAGAGTCATCGGGCACGTCAAGAGCGCCCCCCCCCCGCTGCATCGCGATTACTGCGCGATGAAGGTGCCATGAATAACAAGTGCCAAGTTACATGTAGGCATTTGCTCAGTTACTAGTAGTGTTCGCTGACAAGCGGAGGAAGGATCTCGAAACAGAGTCTCGCATTCAGGTAACAAACCTGGCCATTGGGGAGTTCTGTGAGCTTGTCTGAATGGTGTGCATTGTCATGAATCGTGTCCCCAGTGTACAGAAAGGAACGGTCTAAATCGACTCATGTCGTGTAGCGAGTCTCCACTGTCACTGAGGTTTTACATTCTAACACCCCGCATCCTTCAGCCAGGGTACTACATGTAGTAAAGGCTTCCACCTCTGTGGTCTTCCAAATTCCCTGTCATAGACATCTTCATCCATTTAGTTCATGACTCCCCAACCTTTCTTGGATTGCAAAGCCCTCCTGATGTATACGCTGTCCATCGCCAGTGGTACTGTCGGGCGCAGACGGACTTGAACCCGTAAACAAGTCTGCCCCAAAATTGTGTGTCATTGCTTCACCCCGGATGTACTTTCTGGCATTCAAGTTTCCAAGGAGGGTGTTGCAGTATATCGGGCAAATGGGAACACCGAACACAGTGAAGAGTAAATTTGACTGGAAAATACGCATCTATAGCATATGGATCAGGAAATGATTGCAGAGCAGCATGCCGGTGGTAAGCAAAGCGCACCAAGGCGAGGGTTAAGGTAGCGAAAATCGCCGTCCAGATACCTGTGTTCACTGCAAGTACAGTGAGGCGCTGCAACATGTGTGACGTACTTGCAGGAAAGAACACATGGTTAGACGTACTTCGGCAACACAACATGTAGACATGCAGACTCACTTTGTGAATCCAGTGGCGGTTCGTTTACGGACAAGTAGGTAGGTCAATAAAATGGCAATTAAAATATCTATTCCGGTGGCCGAAGCAAGACACAAGGTGACCAGGAGCTGTCCGCTAGATGTTGAGGTATTTGGACCCGAATTCTGAAGTGTATCCCTACCATATTTGTACTGTCGCTCAAGAAACTGAGTCTAACGACGTCTGCGCTGGAGTAAATAGGAAATATGGACGGTCACATTACAACCTATGCAAAAGAAAGGAACGAACTCATTCGTGCCATACAGTGCTCTTCCGACATAAACTGAGGGCATGATCAGCGGCTATGGATGTTAATGCGGCTAATGACGACCTACTGGTACCAGACACTTATATTTAGAAAAACAAACACTGTCAGATTTTAGTTCCTCAAATTTAATAGTCTTACCAAGCCCCAGCGCTGCTGTGATTAACTACATTGCAGGGATTAAGCGTGACCGAGTTTTCTTATGTGCGAGAATCACATACCCATGTGATTGGTACAATGACATTCTTCCCGCTGACTGAACGGCTGTGAGTGAGTAGGAAGAGAATCTGAAGCCGAGACGCACAATTGTATATCCGAGTGACAAAATAGCCTTGTGTACCTACTGCAACAAGGCACTAAGCATTAAGTATCAACACATGTTCCAAAAACAAATTTAAATGGCTACCGTCAAGAGTACCTGTAACTAGGACTCATTGGCGGGCGTTCAACTTGAAAAGAAGTTGGGAGTAGAACTTACGAAAAGCTCTCTGGGAAGACCTGGAAGGTGGAGTTGTGAAGGTGGCAGCCCATTCAATGATGATATTGGGTTCTCCAGGCCTATCATCATGAATTTATACACTACATGGGACACGTCATGAACAAGACAGGAATTGCATGTCGAGAAACGAACCCCCAGAAATAACTAGACATTCATGAATTGTATCGAGTGACCTGTAACGAAGGATTGGAAACCTTGCAAATCAAAGTGAGATTGCCTTCACCACAGAGCTGCTATCTGGGGTAGATGGTTCGTTATCATGCTTAACTTCAAGGATAAATTTTACTCACAATACCCTTCATGTATGAAGGATCATTCTGATAGCTTCCAGAACAAAGACGTAATGAGCCGACGAAAGAGTGTGCGACGCATGGGCCTTACTGGACATAATAGAAGAATCTATGGGGGTGGCGAGAATGCGCTCAGTTGTTTGGATCACCGCAATAAACTTTCGGAATGAACAATGATACTCACGTTTGCATGCACGTGATACTGTAAAATCCAGTCGACATAAGAGCAGAAAAGTGCAACGCGCCGTACAGTGGCCCGTAAAGGGGAAGGAGCGGATTTGCTGACATGAAGTCGTACTAGATCGGGTCTGATTCAGTTGGCAGGAGGCGGGAAACGGGATCGAAAATGGAACCTCAATCAGTTCGTGGCACTTATTAGTACATTAACGCTGAAGGTCTAACTGGCCCTGAGTTGTGGTGCGCACGCATCCGAGAATCATGGAGCAATGCCCACACTACTTAGTAAATAACGAAACATTATGCCAGTGGCGCTGATGATTTTTGATAAGTTCCATATTTATGGCACAATTCAGACCTATGTACATATCTGTTTAGTGATATTTTTATAGCTAGTCTTGTGTAGTACAGAAACTTTACTGATGAGATGGTACTCCGAAGCAATCAAAGAGACGGAAAGCCGCCACAACGGGCCTCCATCATATTTTGCTGTGATAACAGTGATTACATAATCGATTGCCCAAATGACGCTAGACAGCGAACAGATAAGCACCAACTACTTTGGAGTAGAACCTCCTAGATCATGATGCAGACGGCCATCACTCCAAGCAGCCATACTATCATGATGGACGCACTCAGTGAGCCAGAGCATCATCTGGGATTCAGATTCAGAACCAAGCCTGAAGAATTACGCAAAATCAACACTAAAGAAGGATGGGCATAACGTCCACGACAGTCACCGCCTTCTGTCATCAGCCCCATCCGCTTACTCATCGGACGAGATATGTTGATGGCACCTTCTAACCCATTCCAACTCGCCTCAACCCTCTTGAACTCGTAATCACCCACCCTCACAATACTGTCATCCATTGTGTTCCCGAAGTCTGCCCGTGGCTTCGATCGCTTGACTTCCCCAGAATTCCAGTATCACAGATGGAAGTCAGATTGGCTGTCCTTGCGGGTCTCACGGGCATCGTTGGGGATGAGGAGTGTAGGTGGGGGGGAGGGAATTAGTTGAGTAGGCTGGCTACGTGTTCATGGTGAAGGAAGGCGTATCGACGGCCTCAATTGAAGTCCCACTGCCGGATTAAAACTCCGGCAGGATCGCTCACCACCAATTTAGAGTGCCGCTTCGGCTTACACTCGGCAGGTGGCCCATGTCTCCCTACTTTTGCAGAACTTGACCGCAAGCGAGTCCGAGCTGATCTGTGAGGATGTGCACGTGACTAGGAGGCGTATGATGCTCACTGCTCAGACGGGTGTTCTCATCGAACACATGCAGAACGGCGATGACCCAACCAAGCTTGTCGGAGGACCTCCTCGCCCGCATCTCTAAAAACTTGGCCGACATTGGTGCTGTCTCCTTCGAGGACTATCTCAACGGACGGTGCCCAGCTGCACCACAACCGCCACCTTCTCAACCTTCTCAGTCTTCCGTGTCGGCCCGCGAGCCCGTCGATGGCAATGCGGTCGCGCGACTTCACCAAGCATGTCAACGCATCTTCCGAAACACCGTCCCGCTCAAGTTCGAGTTTATCGAACAGAGCAGTTCGAGGCGTAAGTACCCCTCGCGTTCTCTCCGACGACCCCTAACCCGGTCGATCACAGACAAACAATGCATCTTAACCATCACCAAACCCGACGGCGCACAACGCTCGTACGCGACCCTGCCCACCTTTGGGAAGAAGAACGACGCCAAATCAGAGGCAGCAAAGATCGCTATCGACATGGGCGCACTCGAGTTTCTAGCCATTGAGGAGGGCGAGATGATGTCCGGTCGTGATCCAACACCCGCATCAGTGAGAAATATTAGCATGGTCGATGCCGTTGCTTCCGATGCTCTCCCAATACAGTCCGAGGTGGCACCAGAGACGTTCATTGACGATATCGAGCAATGCTGCCTCGAATGGCGTGCCGGTGGCGTCACCCCGCGCTGGGTCCCCTTCTTCGACCCCAAGTCGGCCTACAGTCAGTACCGATGTCCCGACTCGCAAAGCTGTCCATTGACGCAAGGTAGAACAGGGTTGTGCACTTTCCATTCAGCTTTCACTACACGTCGCTCGCGTCTACCTTTCCGATCCAACATTTGACACCTACTCGGACGCTAAGTCGGCGTGCGCCAAAGCTGCGGTTCTTGAAGGCGTCTTGAATTTCATCAAGCATGGCAATGGTCAAACGCGACCCACATCTCCTGTTCCCACGGCTTCATCTACCATTTCAGTAACCCCAGAAGTTGTGGCGACACCTTGGACGCTACAAGTATTCTATAATTCTCTTCCGCGCCCATTCCCAGAGTCTTTTGGCACAGATGATGCCTCCGAGATCAACGCGCCGGGATGGCTGAATACCGTGGTGCAGAATGCTAGAGGAGGAAAGCTCGCCTTGTCGTTCTTTTTCACATCAGACGGCCCACCCGGTTGTTAGTACTTTGGCACAGGATCTTGGTTTGTCACTCAAATCTCTCACAGTGCACGGTTGTATTCTCAAGTTAGATCGTCCTGGGGAGTACAAAGCATTTCTCGTCGACGCCAGGTTTCCCAAGCGATCCGATGCCAAGGCTGCCGCTTGCCTCCTAGCAATGTCCCAAGGCATCAGCAACTACATTCGGTCTATCACATCCGCGGTAGAGACCAAAATCACACCTATAATGCGTTCGTTTTCGAGCAGTTTGGTGTATCCTGCCTTGACCTTGGAGCTCAGCAAGATCAACGCTGACCTTCATCCATATTTTGAGTATGACAAGGAAAGAGATGGTTGGCATTATTTGCTCGCCTCCTGATGACGTTTTCTGATGACCGTCACATAGCATTCGGTGCCAGTTTGGTCGTTAAACTCTCCAACTTGCCCATGCCAGACCGGGTCCGGCGATATACTGTTCCCAGCGAGTATCGCAACAAAGCAGATGCTAAAGTAGCTGTCATCTGCCACGCAGCTGAACAAGGCGTCGTCGAATTCATTCGTTTTCGGGGAGGAATATCGCCGGACGCTTATGTGAGTCCTTACCTCTTGCACAACTACAACCCAGAGGCGTCTCGGAAGCGAAAGCGACCTGGGTCTACTGCGGAAGATGCAGAGCAGGGTGGGCCGGCAAAGAAGAAAAAGAAGAAGAAGGGGAAACAGCGGGCAGAGAGCCAGCCTCACGGGGAGGGCAGTCACCTGACTCCCGCAGAGCAACAACCGTACATGCAGCCGAGGAGTGACCAGATTCATAGCGTTTCTCAGCCCGGCGACATGGGTCTGCCACAGAGTGTCCCCGGGGATGGCTTGTGCGACGCATCTCAGCCAGGTGTTGGGAACTGGGGTGGATCTGGCGCGGTCCCTCCTGCGGTATATGGCCACGGATCGTCGCACAATGCGCAGATGTATGCGCCGTGGTATCCTGCAATGCTGGATACGAGATTCACGGGAAATAGTGCCCTAAGTAGCCATGGATATGATGTCCAACCGCTGCCTAGCGTGTATGGTAGTGGATCGCGTCCAGCCTGTACGATCGACGCTCCAGTCCCTGAGAGTGGACCATCTCATACAGAGCCAGGAGTGTCCTCACGCTCGTTGTGTCCTTCCGCAGAACTGGAGCCCGGAGAAGTGGTGTCCTCGGCGGAGTCGGAATTCTCAGAGAGTTCGAGTCGGAATGAGGAGGGCGAAGTGCCAGCGGAGGAGCAAGGTATATACATAACATTGACAGCATTTGTGGAACTCATTACAGGACCACATAGGCGCGGATATGAATAGGGGAAGGCAAGGCAACGGTGTGGAAAGTGTCGCGCAGAAGAGCAAAGACAAGGGCATGGGCAAGGAAATGACTCAAGATGACTCTGGCGCGATGCCTACAGCGAGTACATCTCATGTGAAGAAACTCAGAGGTATGATATTTTCCGGCACAGATCCTGTGGTCGCTGATGGTATGTCACGCGTATGTTGATGGAAAGATTATTGCGCAACGCGACGGTGCGGTATGCCCTCGTTTCACGAGACACGGCGACAGGGACGGTTTCACGTCTGGATCGTAATCGGAAATGAACAATTTGATCTCCCGACGACGTATGGGACGGCGGAGGAGGGGCGGCAGCGGGTGGCGAGGCAGGTGTTGGCGCGATTGGGCAAGGAGGAGTCAAAGTGATGCAGGTCGAGTGCGATCGCCTACGATAATCATTGGCCTTGGCTTATAATAATACACACAAACAATCATATTGGCTGTGGGTGGTTATTTGATTGAAAACCAGAACTACTGTCACTGGTAGGCCCAGATGTCAAAGACGGTTTCATATTTTAGATATCTATTGGATAACGAACAGGATTTCAGGTTGGTGTTATGACTCGTTCGGCTTGAACTCGTGATCATTTGCATGCTCTATTTGGCGATTTGCGGAGTGGATATCAGTCTACTACACGTACACCACGGTAAGGAAACTGTCACCTGCAGACAGGTCATGTGAGCTGCCCCTGGGTTCACCTGCTATCTCCTTGGACTCGTCCATCGACCAACCGGTACGATGAGCATCACCCCGCTCAAGGCGACCTACGACGACCAAGGTTACGTTCTCGTCCCCGACCTCGTCCAACCCGACCTCCTCCCCGACCTCCGCGCGGCTTGCGACCGTGTCATCCACAAGACCCGGGCAGGTACCTGGCCGCACCGGCGCACAGTCGGCAAACAGTTCCCCCCGTTCGACGCATCGAATCCCGACTCGTGGGGAGTGCAGCACGTCATGCATCCCGAGCTGGGCGAACCGGTATTTGCGCAATGGTATACATCCGAGCGGGTGAGGACGGTTGCGGCGGCGTTGTTGGGGTGTAAGGTGGGGATGTTGCAGATGGGTGCGTTTATTGCATATTCGTTTATTTTGGATCATGAATTCTCCCTCTTCCTTCCTTTGGGATCTCTTCGTGTGTCGCAGAATTGTTCAACTTGTTGATCAACCCGCTTAACCACGATTTTGCACTTCGATGGCACCGTGATGACGTAAGAGAGAACGCGACTGCGGAGGAAGAGCTCCAAGCACTCGCGTCGTGGACGTACGGGGTACGTACCCACTCGACCACATCAGGGTCTGCCCTGGCCCCAACCATCGCTGACCGTTGTTCTACGCTGCCCACGTCCGGCATTGTCCACTCAGGTGCAATGGAACACGTGAGCACTTGTCCGTTCCACCCATGTGTACGTTGTAAAAACTCATTGACATCTTTGGGACGCACCAGCGCACTCTACGAAGATGCCTGTCTCTACCTCGTCCCGAAATCACACAAAATATCGAGGACGGACGGGCAACGCGCCCACTCGACGACGCTGGAACCGCCGACAGACCCGCTCGCGATGCCCGGCGCGATCCGACTCACGCTCCAATGCAAGTCTCTTTTATCTCGTCTGTCATCGTTTGGGTCCCCATGCTCATAGACGACTACCTTCTTTCAAATAGCTGGTGAAACGGTGTTTTACAACTCCAATGTTCTGCACTGTGCCACATACGATCGCACGAAGCGGCGCGCGACGCTCCATGCGTGCATGGGTGACATCCGAGGCGGGTCGACGCGTGCGCGCAATGTGCTTCAGCATGGGCTGCAGTGGATGACCGAAGAGCGATTCCGCGATTCACTCGATTCGCCGGGTCAGAGGATGCTCGATGCGCTGACCGAGATGCAGAACAGTGTCCGGGGCGACGACGTGGAATACTCGCTCACCGGTTAGTCAAACAAGAAATGATATCTGAAAATCGGGTCGGACATCGTCCCGTGTCATGTATGAACTTGCGCATTCTCCAATCTAATCACACTTGACACTGTTTGTCTACTCGCACGATGTCATATTGACCTGTCGGTCGCCGCATAGTAAAAGGAACCTGTAGCGTCACCTCCTGCCCTCATCATATGCTCGATGATGAACGGGGCTCCTTGTGGTGCTTTGAGTACCAGGCCTGCGTGATTATCTCTCTCCTAGATCTCCGCCACCGCACATAGCCCGGTGACTAGCACGCCCTAGGGATCACCGGTTCACAGGAGGACAGGGGAAACCATTGTTACCAATCCGACTCACCCCCCGTATGCCAATTGGCATCCTCCCAGGTCCCGTTCCTCCCAACTTTTGTTCGTCTGCGGCACGTACTGTTTACCAGATTCGCCTTGACCCCGATCCTGACGTTGCGTACCCACGTGGTTCGGACCGGGGTTTGGTGAGCGATACAGTATGGAGCGATCTTAGCCGACTTAGTGGCATCACTCTCCGCGCCTCGTCGTCGTATTGGTCGTACTTGGACCGTGCGTCCTGTCCCACAGGTACACGGGGCTCGTTGGGCATGAAGAGTTAGAAAAAGGCAGGCGTCGATGAGGTAGCGGTGTTTTGCCCTACCCAGCTTCATTTTGCAGAGCCTTGGTCTCGGAAAGCGAGTCCGAGTGGTGCTGTGAAGCCCGGAGTCCGCCGGCCCAAGGTTCAGTTAGAGAAATAGCATGTAGTATATTTGGTGGTACATGCGCGAACTCGACCTAGGGTACGAGTAGCCCCATGGACTGGTGGCCAATCTGTAAGTGAGCGGCGATATATGAGGACCGTCGTTAGATGTACCATTGGTCTACTACCTTATGTATCATTTTACCTGGGTCGTTTGTTTGAGCGGAGAGATCACTAACGCGGATTCAGGAGGTAAAAGGCGAGCAGATGGATAAGCATAGTATATTTGCTTGTTTCTGCGCTCGTGAGCAAATAAGACCCTCGAGCCTCTTTGCTCGCCGCGCTGCCACTGCCTCTCCCGTGGTCTCCTCAGCCAGAGCTTCTGTGCCCTCTGCTTGGCGTGCTAGCCACAAGCCAATGCAATCAGATGAACAAGTGCGATATCCGAAAAGTTCTTTTATGGGGTGTGGGAGGCCGCGGTGGCATAGAACAACAGATTGCCCTATCTCCGTGAGAACCAACTCACCAAGGGGATGCGGCCGAACCCACACTCTTACTACGATTACGAATAATCGAGCAAAGCCCTCTGCAGGTCGCCCATGCATCGCCATTGAAAATGCACCGCGGACACACGTGACGAAAATGAGGCAACCGAATCTTGTTTCCGCTCAACCTTCAATGCCGCCTTGGCGAGAGCATTATACACAGCGCCCATCGCCGGGCTACCTCCCGGACAGAGCATTGAAAGCCGGGTAAAATGTCAAATTGCTTTATGATACGAAACACAAAGAGGCTTCCATATTCGACTACAAGGTCACGTAGGTGTACCTCCGGTCCGCCAATTATTAGCTCCCTTCCACCAGTATGCTATCCCATTGATCTCGCTTGCTGCTGCCTCCAAATTGTATTGACATGGTTCCAGATGCCCCTAACTGGTTTTTCTCCACGGTAGCCTTCATCGGCTTCGTGCTGTGTATGATCCCCCTTCCATGGCATCTTGAAGGTGACTTTGTCGCCCTCGACTATCCCGCGCTCTCTAACTTGCTGTCCAGCCTGGAACACGGGCACTTGCTTGTACATGATTTGGACCGGCCTGGCATGTTTGAATCAATTCATCAACTCCGTGGTTTGGAATTCGGACGTTCTCAACAAGGCGCCGCTTTGGTGTGATATCTGTAGGGCTCCTATCAGTCTCACTTTTTTTCTACGTTGCTGACCGCCATCGCGCAGCCAGCAAGTTCATCATCGGAAGCGCGGTAGCCATCCCCACAGCGTCCCTTTGCATCAACCGTCGCCTATACCAAATTGCCTCTGTCCAAACCGTGATGAAGACGCGGGCGCAGAGACGGCGTGATGTCATGATCGATCTGGCTATCGGTCTCGGCATTCCTCTTCTCGAGATGATTCTCCGTGAGTGTTGTAGGACATTCAAGGGGCATTATTTCTTAATCGCTCTTAGACATTGTTGTTCAATCTCATCGCTTCATCATTGTCGAAGAGGTCGGTTGCTACCCCTTCACTTCGAACACGCCCTTGGCGTACGTGCTCGTCAACGGTTGGCCGGTTGTTATCGGTCTAGTATCTGCATCTTACTGCAGTACGTGTGTTCGGATATTTTTCACTTCTGCTCTAACCTCATTCTTCGCAGTCCGTAGCATTCGTAAATTCGCCATCCGTAGAGCCCAATTCAAGGAATTTCTTTCGACCAACAAAAACCTGAGTGCCAGCCTGTATCTCCGTCTGATGGGTCTGGCTGGCATTGAGATCCTCTGCACTGTTCCGCTGGCATCATATTCCATTTATATCAATGCAATTTCAGGTTCAGTACAGGCGTATGTCAGCTGGGAGTATGCTCATGCCGGCTTTAACGAGATCCAACAAATTCCTTCTGTCGTTTGGCATCAGGATCAAATAGAGGTCATCGGCTTCGAATTGAGCCGTTACCTTATCGTCTTTTGCGCTTTTGTTTTCTTTGCGTTTTTCGGGTTCACCGGCGAAGCGAAGAAGAACTACTGTCTCGCCTACATGTCAATCGCAAAGCGGGTCGGTCTGTCTGGTGGATCTACCTCTGAGCCCGCATTAACTTGGGCCGTCAATAGGTCTGTCATACAGATATATTTGCTTTTTAAGATCGCACATCTCACGGATCATTTGCAGTACCAATCTAGACATGATGCACAATGATCACTCTGCCACCTTGCCCGTCTCCATTACGCACCAGACGGAGACTACAGAGTCGAAATACTTGGTGTAAGTTGTATGATGGCCTTATACCATACAATGAGGTGGCTCTTGTACAAGCCCTCCCCATTGAAGGGAAGTGGGGCATTGTTAAATTAGAAATGTTGTGGATGATTATATGAAAAGTGTCCATGTGTTGTCCTGTGGCACACACTATGCTCAAGCAATGTCGATACATATGTGATAGGGGTTGTGTTGCAGTTACATACTACTATGACACCAGCACCTTCAATCATGATGCATTGATAGCCTAGTGACCAGTATACCCAGGGAGGCTGAACTGCCAGTTCACAGGATGAAAGGGGAAACAATTGTTACCAATCTGCCACCCCTTGTCTGTGATTCATCCGCATGAATCAGACTTGTGATGCTCACCATATTCTGATTGACATCCTCCCAGGCCCCACTCCTTGCACTTCATTGTATTGCTTGTGCACAGAGCTATGATGTTGGGCATGCAGAGGAAGAATAAGGTGGTGGTGGGTCAAGTACTTCAAGCCAGTCTTGAGAATTTCTTGCTCTATCCAGCCTGAGGCCTGATCAATGGAATACCACATATATTTGGTTGCACATGCATGAACTTGACCTATGATACCAGTAGAAAGCACAGAACATCTTTAAAAAAAATTACCTATGCACTGGAAGCACTCATTCAACTGAGTGCTACCCAGTCACATCAGGCATATATGGAATTCTGATGCATCAAAATGTGGTGATTACTGCAACTTAGGTGTGCAAGATTATGCTTGAAATAACCAATTAAACAACCAGTGAGTAAATCAAAGATTGTGTTGAAGGCAACTTTAGAAGCGGTGACTTCTAAGGCAGAGTGCAACAATGAAGAAGGTAGTAATTAACCCTGAGTGGAGAATACTCACTTAATGTTGATAGTGATAATATAAACTAGTCTTCAGCTAGTTCAAGCACTCAGTCTCTTAGAGTAAAAGATGGTTGTAGAGGGCTTAAATTATCTGAGCTGTAAGGCTCAGTTTATATGGTGAACAGTGAGTGTGTGTAACTATTTACTGTTCACCTAAATGAGGATAATCATCTGATAGAAAGATAGAAAGATAAGTGATAAGTGATAAGTGATAAGAAGATAAGAGCAAATAACACTATAGGTTACTATCAATACTATCATATCACACCATAGTGGTGTGATTATGTGTTATATAAGATGACAAGAGTCTAGACCATGATAAACATAGAAAGGTCTAGACTTACCTATGTAACTCTGGTCATATAAACGGTCTGGAGTCCCTGACAGATCTAATCTAATCAATAGGAATGAAAGGCAAACATAAAAGAATAAAGAAACAGAAGTTTCAACACTCTCCCTCGATATTCATGACTTTGATTAAGTCTTAGATGGAAATGGTGCAAGTGTGAGAGATGTCTGATTTGCCTCAAATCGCTGCCAAGTCAGGTTCTTTATGAAGTGTTGAAACTTTTGTTTTTTTATTTTTTTATGTTCCCCTTTCATCTCTATTGATTAGATTAAATCTGTCAGGGACTCTGGACTGTTTATGTATATGACTGGAGTTACATAGGTAAGTCTAGACCCTTCTATGTTTATCATGGTCTAGACTCTTGTTATTCTACATGACACATAATCACACCTATGGCATAATATGATAGTATTGATAGTGATCTATAGCATTATTCGCTCTTATCTTCTGATCACTTATCTTTCTATCTTTCTATCTTTCTATCAGATGATTATCTTCATTCAGGTGAATAGTAAATACAGTAGTTACACACACTCACTGTTCACCATATAAACTGAGCCTTACAGCTCAGATAATTTAAGCCCTCTACAACCATCTTTTACTCTAAGAGACTGAGTGCTTGAACTAGCTGAAGACTAGTTTATATCATCGCTATCAACATCGAGTGAGTATTCTCCACTCAGGGTTATATACTACC
>JBBPLP010000745.1:0-13412 GCA_038089875.1 Fistulinella prunicolor
TTCTTTGGACAGCGATATTGTTTTCCAAGTCATCGCTATCTATCGACGCCCGCAGAACATTCATTAGGGACACTTTCGAATCGGCACCAGGTGAAGAAGGGAAACGGAAACTATTTATTTTACAGAACAAACTCAAGGATGACCTCTTCCCTGATCGGCCCTCGCTGTACCAGTTACTAAAAGATCTAGCGGATCTCTTTGCTCATCACTACTACGCCCCCGAACCTTCTGAATGGGGTCTCCTGGGTCTCATAGAGAAACCGTCGGCCAGGGAGATGATCATCATGCAGGCACTACCAATATTTCGTCACAAGCAGTCCCTCGAAAGAATGGAGAATCATGAATACATCATCGGATGTTTTGCATCCCACCTGAGTCCTGACACGTGGCCTGCGGACGATGTGGCCGTGGCGCAACCCTTCACAAGTGGAGACTTGGATCGGGTAACATCGTTCTGAAGTCGAAGCATATACTAAGTCGATTAGAAAAGGAGGGCCGGGAGGGGGAGAGAAGTCGTAAAAGGGCTCAGCTAAGACAGGACTCCCGGGTCATTATAGTGGGGATTTGAACCTGAATCATGCTATGTACATTCTGATTTCTGTTCTACGGCTGAATTACATAGTAACGACAAATCCAGTCTAACCACACGGACACACTGGCACGCATCCAAAAGACTTTGGCAAAGGCTTTAGAAATAAACAAGATGAGTCAGTCTATTGAATGTCTAACACGACACAGTCAAAGCTGCAACTGCACTAATGCTACAGGTCGATATAATACAGATACCAAGATTCAGACATTCGAGGTAAGATACTCTGAACTGCGTTCTCTCCTCGACGATACACATAGATGAACTGAATAAACACAGTTATTGATGTCATCATTAGAACCCCGATAAACGACGATAAATCGCTCTTCTGGCCACAGCTGGATCCTAGGTAAGATGTTGGTCGCCTACGCCCCGCTTGGTGGCGTCCTGCCTTGACTGTTGGTGCTTCGATGCACAGAGGCCGAAGCAGCAAGTCTTTCGACGTCCTCTACGCTGACCCTGCGCCTCTCGCTATCGAACGGATTGACGGTCGCCGCAAACTGTAATTTCTGGTGTGAACTTTTCGGTGATGCATCAGTCTTCGTAACAGAAGCAGTACCGGACCCTCGAAGCGCCGAATTTTCCTCTTGAGACGATGCTCCAAGCATCACCTGATATCGTCTTTAGGATCATTCGACAAATGAAATCGGAAACACAATACACCTGTGTTGTGGAAACTTTGGCCGCTATCTTCTTTTGTTTCCTCCTTCTGTACTCACTTAGAGGGGTACGCCCTTCAGCCGCAGCTGCTCTCATCTCTGCCTCCTTCCTTCTTAACCTTCGAACCGTGCTCTCTGACAGTGACTGGCCCTCCTTCAAGCTTAGCAAGACCGTTTCGAGGAGACCTATTGGAGGAAGGGGGGTAACCATGGCGCGTCTCAATACGTCTTTGGCCCCGATAGCAGAAATATGGTCTTCAGGGCATATTGGTGCGATGTGCGGGAACTCGGGGGTCTCATCCGAGTTTTCGGGTGCAAGGAAGGGATACGCCAGTCCGAGGAAGCCGGTGCCCACGCAGGGTGCCTTGACACTCGCAAGACTGAACGTAGTCAGGTCGCACAAGAAATGTTTCGCAGGCGGCTGGTAGCGAATGCACGTAGCGACCATCCTCCAGAACGTGCGAGCGGTCGAGGATTTTGGACCGAGATCGCGCAGCTTCGTCGAGACGAATATCTTGGCGACCGTATGGTGAACCATTCCGTTCGCGGGTGAGCGCGTGGTGATGAGGATAGATGTACTAAGGCCTGCGTTGTTCCACATGAGGGGTTGGTTTGCATGGACTCGAAGGTTCCAACGTATGTTGTCGGGACGCGTCGTGACCACGTGATAAGAAATCAAGGTCATGTGCACCCAAAAATAGGAAGTACAGATGGAGGGCATTCAAAAGTTTGCTCATTGTCATGTCTGCGGTCCCATCTACACCAAGAACCAAGTCAAACTTGGGGAATCCCCCAGTGACACCGACGACGGCGCGTATTGCGGGTGCGCATGTTCTGCAATCATCACCGCACTACACCACCACACGCCGCCACTCGCTCTATGGCACCGAGGACCGCGTGGTTATCGATCCAGGGTCGCGCATCTGGAAGGTTGGTTTCAGTGGGGAAGGGAAACCAAGAGACGTGTTCTATGCCAATGCAGCCAACTCTGAATCGCTGTGGAGTTGGAATCGCGCAGATGACCCGTTAGCGAGGGCCGAGGAAGACAGGCTGCTCGAAATTAACATCGAGCGGTGTATGCGTTCCGTGTTCCACAAGTGAGCGCTATCGTCCTTTCAGTCCTACCTAATCTGATGATGGTCTATGTCAGCTCGTTGCTGACAGACCCCAAGTCACGCAAGGTCATCCTCGTCGAGCATCCATTGCTTCCGCTATACATCAAAGACATCTTTGCCAAAGTCTTGTTCGGAAACCTACAGGTACGTTCAACCGTCTCACATTTATCGTCTATTTAAACCCCACCAAGGTTCCCTCGGTATCGTTTGCCTCGAGCCATTTGCTTTCTCTCCTTTCCGTCGGTCGCATCACGGGTCTTGTCATCGATTGCGGTCACCTCGAATCGACAGCACTTCCTGTTTGTCGTATATTTCCAACCATGTCATCAGACTCATAACAAGGACCGCAGATATTTGCTGCTCGACCCATGTTCCCCCACCTTCGAACGACGCCGTTGGCAGGCTCACGCTTCACCTCTCACCTCCGTGCGCTTCTCTTGCTCTTTGGATCATACATACCTCCCCCATCGAACCTGAGCAGTGTGAACCCCCCTCTCTCAAGTCGGACCACCCGCGTGCCGCAGGAAATTCTGACAGATGTGCTTATCGAGGACATCAAGACGCGCTGTTGCTTCGTCAGCACGGCACTCGAAATACACCGTGACGCGATGCGTCCTTCCTCTCCTGCACCCCCGTCAGAATCGGAACCTCCTTCCGCCAGTGATGCCGCCATGTCGGAATCCGAATTTTCACGTACGTCGGAGGCGGCGGAGAGTCTCAGCTCGTCGCACCACGCGTCGTCCGAGATGTCGCTCGATCGGCCATCCGAGCCGGGTGGCAGGGAGGGTCACCTTCAGATCCTCGCCAACATGTACACGCGCCATTCGACCGCGAAAGACATCCAACTCCGCGTCGTGCCACCCGCATCACAACAATTGGGGACAGGAAGAGGCACCCTCGTCATCCCGGGATGGGTCCGCGAGCGCGCGGCCGAAGTCTTGTTCGAGGGCGGCGACGTCGACGAAAGCAGTGTAGCCGAAGTCCTCCTCGAAGCGCTTCTCAAGGTCCATTTATGGTCGCGTTGCCCGTCCGATCTGACGCTGACCCCTCCTACAGGTACCCGTCGACCTCCGCAAGACGCTCGTGGCCTCGATTCTCGTGACGGGCGGTACGGCGATGTTACCGGGGTTCATCCCGCGGCTGCACGCCGAGCTGCTGCGCGCCATTGGCTCGACGACAGTGTCGCGACCACGCCAGGGTGCAACGCGGTCGGGACGACCGCTTCCACCTGCGTACGATCGCTATGCGGCACTCCGTCCGCTCGTCCCGCACATTGCAATTCTCAATAACCCTGCACCACAGCTACCTCCACCGCCGCCGCCGCCGCCACAGTCACCCACGACGCCATTGCCGTCCTCTCCGTTGGTACCGCACGCCCCAGCGACTGCAAACGCAGGCAAAGCGCCTGCGTTCACGCCTGCGCTGATGGCGTGGGTAGGCGGTTCCTTGGCGGGGTGCGTTTCACGTTCAGTGATCATCGCGCCGTTTGTGCTCACGTATCCATCACAGGGCACTCAAAACAGGCGGGGTCGAGGTCTCGCGCGAAAAATGGGACGAGGCGTTCGTGTCTCAGCATGATAACACGGACGGCGACAATGAGGATACCGACGCGATGGACACGGCGCCGCCTGTATCGCCCGAACAGCGACATCGAGGTATGCTGCCCGACTGGACGCGCACGCCACTCGATGTGGGTGCGCCGTCGGCCGGAGTGTCCAGACCCGCCGTGGTACTGTCACCGTCACCGGCGACTCAGATGGCTGTTGGCGCATGATCATCGGCGAGCGTGGAAGACACATGTTGTAGTAGACACCCATTCTATTGTACGGACAAACATGAAACCTATAGCCGGCCTAACGCCATGAATCTACAGCGTCTCAAGCTCCAAAAGAGATGGTATGAAAAGCGCGGGAAGGCCGCGACAAACCCAAGAGGAAAAATGAAACAGAAAAAAAGAGTGATGGATGGCGCTCAACAGATGTGCGCAAAAGGCTACAAAAAGGGGATGATGGAAGATCGAATGAGGTCGAAATATCTACATCGACAACACGGACGAATGCGTGAAACCCGTTAAACCTATGATGCAAAACCAAACGAATCGAAGATGAAAAAAGGGGGATATGATGAACGAAGGATATACGATGATGATGATCACTTTACTCCCGGCTCCCGATGATCCGCAATAACAGCTTGCCGTCGTGGGTGGCGACGACATCCTCCCACTCGTCCTGCGACGAAATGAAATGAAGGGTAGCGCCCCTCACACAGGCCGACCCAACCGACCCAGCGCGCCCTCGCGACGGCTTACTCTCTGGCGCCCTGTCCCTATCAGCCAAGGGCTGCTCCATGAGCGCGATCGCAAACGAGTCACTGATGGTCGCCTTGTCGGTCTGAACGAACTTGTCGTAGATCTTCCGACGCAGGTCGTCGAACTTGGTGTGGCGCGACAGACGGAGCATGACGATGTTGTCCTCGTGCACAGCCTTGATGGAGAGCGTCCCGGAGCCCCCGCTCGACGACGTGGAGCCGCTCGATATCGAGGTCGCAAAGGAAGACCGACGATCCGAGTACCTGGAGTAGGAGTAGCTCGACGACTTGGAAGAGGAATGGTATATTGTCTCGTCTGACGTCGGCGTCTCAGGGTAGGCACTTGCCGTCGGAGAGTGGGGCCCGATCAGGTCTAAAAAGTCGTCAGCACCCCCAAGACACGACGACAAACTAGCGGTTGACATACCACAGAAGTAGGCATCGAGGATATCGCCCTGATCCTCGGGTTGAGAGTCCCCTTCCGACCATGGTTCGTGTGTCTGCCAGGGTTCATCCGGAAGCGAGAGTGGCCTTTGCGCACTGTTTGCTGATGGCCTTACGTATCGCTCGTTGCGTGGAATCACAGCATCGACAGAGGCGTTGGTCACCAAAGATGCCAAACTAGATATAGAAGCCCTAGGGTGGGATCGAGGCTCTGGGGAAGGACTAGGCAAACTATAGTCGACACCAAGTTCGTCGAGATAGGCAGACGCCTTCAAAGTCGCCAAAGAGAATCGCGATTGCATGGAGGCTCTCGAGTACCGGGTCAAAGAACGCGCTGGAGGGATGGTGAATGTCGCAGTCGGGAAAGAGTGGTACTACTCACAGGACGGCTCGGAAGATTGCGGGGAACCGGACGGTGACGGGACATAAACCCTGGCACTGCGATTCGTCCTGCTAGCGGTAGATTCGGACCGCCTTCTTGAATAACCACCGCCGAAATCCGATTTCGGCGAGGAAGACATTTCGCGGTCTTCAGGGAGCGACTCCAGCATAGCGGGGCTGCGTTCACTATGGAGAACATGGGGGGTATGTGGATTATGTCCAAATCCGATAGGCACCTCTTGTGATGCGACGACAGGTTGTCGAATAGCGGGTGGAGGCTGTGAAGCCATCATGACAGGTGTCGAAGGCGAAGAAGAGGAAGAGCGAGACTCTGAGGATGAAGCTCTAGATCTCATAGTGCGAATCTCCTGCCGCCGATTCGGCGACAAGTTCCGTCTCGACGGATCAGCAGAGTCTTCAGAAGATGAGGAATCAGAGTGGGAAGAAGCTCGGAAGGGGAGGCGTGGCTCTTCTGGCGCCTTGCCTTTAGCTAAAGACGACTTGAGAGAGATCGAAGATGGTGAAAGTGGGAAAGTGGAACGTGTGGTAGGCTTCTTTGAAGACTCAACCTTGCGTGCCAGATCAAAATCCCTCCTCCACACACCAAAAAAGTCGGTAAAGGTACGTGTGGATTTGATCTCTTTGATGAGTGTAGGCAGGTCATCTTGTAACAGGGCATGCATCATCCTCTGGAGGTCCTCATACCGTGTAGTAGCGGTTTCTTGGCTGACTCGGAAGAGAGTGCCTTTCTTGGAGAGTTTTGGTATATATTGGTGGATGTCGCGAGCGATATCAGAAGGATCTGGACCGAAAGGGAGAGACTCCCAAGAGGCGGCTTGATCGCCATGAATATAAACGCCGTTTTTCTTGACGCCTTTGCCAGCGGCGAGGCGGTTGCGCTTTTCTCTCGCTGCACGGGCGTATTCGGCCTCTAGAGTGTCTTGGAGCCACAGACAATCTTCCCATCTCCGCCAGATGTCGTACTCGTCGATGGAAGCGATGGAGTCGCCGGACGAGGTCGTACGCGTTATTGTCGATGCATCGTCGCTTTTGACCTGAATGATGCGAAAACCATAGCTATAGCTGCCGCCTATGATGTAAAGTCAACCTCGTGAGTTGACAGTGGATGGTGGAGGAGCCGACCTTGCTTTTCTGGAGGGTGCAGTTTTATATGGAAGCTGTTTGGCGGACGCCTGTAGACGGCTCTTTTCCAAGCCTAGAAATAGGATGAGTGGGAAGCATGTGGGGAGGACGTGGACACACTGACGTCTGGAGAAATTGGGCCGTCTGGCGTGCCACTGGAATACTAGAGTAGAGATGAGGAAGGAAGAAAGCGCAAGGGACATCACACGTACGCGAAATTCGGTCGACATGCTGTCTCAAGACAACTGGGCGGATCATGAGCGAGGAAAGCGTCGGTTAAATCCAAGCTTACTGGTTACTATCTTGGAGAGGGCGAAGATAAGGAGCAGATGGTGAGCTGACAGCGTGGTCTTTTGATATAAATAAGTGCGAGTTTGGATGTCCAGAGGCGTTGAAAACGTACCCAGACCGCAGGAGGAGGAGGGGGTGATGGGGGAAGGAAGAAGAGGTGCTGAGACCATGTCTAATTGATGTCTCGGAGGAGTGCAATTGTCTTGTGTCCAAGGTGGTGTGACGTGTGTTGCCTGTTTTATCTGCCACAATAAGACGTTCTTAGCCGACCCCCCTGACAGGAACACGCGGCAAGTTTATCTACACAAACTCACTCCCTTCCTCCATTTAGCAACATCTTCACAGTCTCATCCGCTATTCCTCGCCCCCGCGACGCCCTACGCCCCTCCTGCAGCCTCTCCAACCCATTCTGAATACTCTCCATGTGCACATGAAGTGGCACCTTGCTTTCGAGCAGACCAGGAGCCGCCACTCGCTCCCGTAGCACCTCCAGATCGTCGCTCATCGTGTGAAGCGCTCGCAACGCAGCCTTGACGTGTGCGACCGCCTGCTTTCTGTATTCCCCAAGGTTGTTGAGCAACGCCAGACGATCGCCGTAGTCTCGCACAGCCTTTTTATTCCCGCCCAACTTTGTCCACAGTTCCCCAAGGAGTCTATCCCTCTCAACGGTGGTGTATTTGTCTTCTCGGGTAATTATCTCATGCAGCACCCCGACGTCCGCATCCAATTGTTCGAGGTTCTTCCAGGAGACCTCGGCTTCCAGTATGAGCTTTCTTACGGCCAGTTCCGATTCGCTCATCGCAAGCGTGAATGCCTCGGTGATAATCTCTTCAGCGGTGGGTCCCAGCTTAAACGGGGAAATGGCCTGAAGCAGTGGCGAGTGTGCCTTCTTATCCGCACCCTGGATGGTAGCCATGGCGTAGTTATTCAGCGCCATCACTCTATAACCATGGATTCAGCACGTCCCAATAATGTGAAGTAGAGCTACGCACTCATCAATAGCACCGACGACTTGTGCGTCTAGCCTACTCAGTCCTCGCCCGGTCTTCTTGGCGTCCGTGCCGATCGTATCAAGCATATCTGCAATACTGTCTTTCGACTTGAGATCGCTGTAGCGTACCAGGAGCGAGAGATCCTGAGTCGCCATTTCTGCCCTCAGTACCTCGACGGATAATTGCGAACCGCCCGCCGACTCCCCGACCAGTTGCTCAAACGTAGAGCTCTGTATATTGACGAGCTTGTCAAAATTTGGGGGTGGTGTAATGGGGACACACAACATGGTCCGCGATATCCCCGGGATGATGCACAAGGGAGCGAATGCCGTCCGGAATGTAGTGGTCATGTACGATACCAAATGCGCCAACATGAATAGGAAGAGACACCACGAGAGTGGCTTCCGCATTTTGTCGATCGCGTCTTTGAGGACGTGAAACCCAAACGATGTGGTGTAGCGAACACCATGTGTGAGGGCTTTCTCAATTTCCTCTTTCTTTACAATAGGGGTTTTCCTGTGGGCCCTGATAGACTGAAACTTAGATGGGGTTGGGGAAGCGGGGTACGAGGTTTTAATGGGTCCTCGTCGCACTTTGCGAAGGGAGAGGAGGCTTGCTGTTCGGAAGTCATTCATATTGGGAATCACGATCTCGCGCGGAGGTTCTTCGTCACCATCTGAGAGATCCTCCCAATCATCTTGGACATCGTCGGACGGCTGTATGTGCTGAATGGACACGGTGCCATGTTTGATAGCGTAGTGGACGCGTACCTGCACGTCGCCATCCCCTCGTGGCTGATTCTGAACGGGGAGTTGCATGAGTTTACCGGTTTTTCACGAATGGAATGATAGGCAAGTGAAACAACGCGGTCGTTCTTGAAGTAAAGTTCAACCGAACACTCGACGCGCAGTGCATCATGTTTGCGAACCTCGTTGCCATGTTTCAGGCTCCGCTTGTAGAACACGCCCATACAATCGAATTCAGTCAATTAAAGAGCTGCAGGCTCTGCGATCGCCCAGGTCCAGTCGCTGATTTGGTTCACATATTTCTACCAACAAAGCATGTGCGAACACTCATTGTTTTGGAATCAGCAACCCCTCATGACAGGAACTCGAAATTGATCATGTCTGCCAATCACTGGCAGCCACAAGGTCACGTCGCCGATCTGGAATCTGACCCTGTTTCCGTCATCGACTGTCTTGCCATTCACATACAACGCCTCTATAAATCTAGGTGATCTTTCGAACTCGGCTGACGATGGGCATCATCTTCTCCGGCGCTCTATCTCACCAGCGACGAGGACGATGCCGCCGTACTGTCTCATTTATTTCGTGGGGTATGTCGCCGTATTCGATGGCGTGACAGACAGGTGCTCTTGCCTCTCATGACTGACGGTGGCTTTCACGGCCAAACGACTTCTCATGTCGATCACATCCAATAACTATACCTACTTTCCAACCAAGTTCTGACGAGGACACACGTCATCATCGGTTGGGCTACATATCAGGGTCGTCAGCTCATCATCATAGCGACCCACTTGGTTCTCCATAACATCGCCATCGGTCCGATAACGGTTATTTGAACGTCAAAATTGCCTCACCTGCTCTCTCGGGTCGGGTCCGAGACGTCAATGTCGTGTCACGTCGAGGTAACTGCCAACTCGGAATCCCGTTTTCACCGTCCGCCTACGATTGCGTGCCTTGCCGATCTACTACGTTCGAGTAGACAATCTAGACGTTCCGTGAGTCATTCAAGTTTTAAATGGCATATTACCGCACCCTTGACGGTTCCGTGAGGTCGCTTAAGTGATCCCTGTGAATATCAACGCCGTTTATCCGATTGACGATCCTCTGAAAGTTGTCGCTTAAATGAAGATTACATTGCCGCTAACAGCACACCAAACTGGTAGACTCAGCACTTGAGATGCGGCAAACTGGAAGGCCTTGGGCCCCAATATTCCTAGTGAATAAAGGCAATGCGTCCACGGGACTTACCTTGGACTAGAGACGGGGTCGAATTTGAGCGGCTCACCAGCAGTACTGATAACAATATCACGATGCGGGGAGGACTGTTTCGAACATACTAAAGTACAGAAGTGATGCACAGCAGACAACAAAATGAAGCAAAAACCAAGGCTGTAGGCTATATAGCCCCTGTAGCTCGGCTACATTGAAACAACCCAGCATACTAAATCGAGAAGAAGAGATCAATCGAGAGAATCTGAGACTATATCGAGCGAAGACGATACTTATGCAAGACGATTGGGATCTGACGAGAATCGAGCGTGCGTTCACACGAACTCGGGTGCTCCGTTGAGCACCATCCTGACTGTCTCCTCCATGCCACGTCCGCGCGATGTCCTTCGCACCTCCTGCAGCCTCTCCATCCCACTTCGGATACTCTCCATGTGAACATGCAGTGGGACCTTGCTTTCGAGCAGGCCAGGAGCTGCCACGCGTTCTCGCAGCACCTCCAGATCGTCGCTCATCGCATGAAGCGCCCGAAGCGCGACCTTGACGTGTGCAGCGGCCTGTTTCCTGTACTCCCCGAGGTCGTTGAGCAACGCCAGGCGATCGCCATAGTCTCGCACGGCCTTTTTGTGTCCGACCAAGTTCGTCCACAGTTCCACAAGAAGCTTTTCCCTCGTTGAGGTGTATTTGTTTTCTCGGGTAATCATGTCATGCAGCGCATCAATGTCCGCATCCAGTTGCTCAAGGTTCTGCGAGGATATTTCAGCTTCAACTATGAGTTTTCCTATGGCCCGTTCTGATTCGCTCATCGCAAGCGTGAACGCGTCAGCGACAATTTCTTCAGCGGTGGGTCCTAGTTTAAGCGGGGAAACGGCCTGAAGGAGTGACGAAGGTGCCCTCTCATCGGCGCCCTCAATGGTGACCATCACGTAGTTATTCAGCGCCATCACTCTACATAACCATGACAGTTAGTGCAAGTATCCCACTATGTGGAGCAGGATGACTACTCACTCATCGACGGCACCCACCACTCTTGCATGCAATTTACTCAACCCTCGACTAGCCTTCTTGGCATCCGTACCGATCGTAGCGAGCATATCTGCAATATTGTCCTTCGACTTGAGGTCACTGTAGCGCACCAGAAGCGAGAGATCCTGTGTCGCCATTTCTGCCTTCAACACCTCGATGGATAGTTGCGAACCGCCCGCCGATTCGCTGATCAGTTGCTCAAATGTGGAGCTCTGTGAACTGACGAGCTTGACAAAGTTTACCGTTTGGGGTGGTCGAATAAGGGCACACAACATGGTCTGCGAACTTCCCGGGATAGCGCACAAGGGAGCGAACGCCATCAGCAATGTCGAGGTCATGCGCGATACCAGCCACACAAAGATGTATAGACAGAGAAACCACAGGAGCTGTTTCTGTCGTTTCTCGATCGAACTTCTGAGGATGTCAAAACTGAACGATGCAGTGAAGCGATCACTATTTGCAGAGGCTTCTTCAGCTTCTTCTTTCTTCATGATAGGGGTATTCCCGTGTCCCTTGATAGTCTGAAACTCAGATGAGGTTGGGGGAGTGGGTAATGTGGTTGTAGTCGGTCCTCGTGCCACCCCGCGAAGGGAGTGGGCGCTTGCTGTTTCGTCTACGCGGGAAGTCATGATCTCGTGTTGTGAGACTTGGTCCGAAACTGAGGCCACCCGATCCTCTTTCCACGGCTACATATTCCGAGTAGGCACGATGTCATGTTTGACAGGGTGAGGGACTCGAACCTGTATTTCGCCATCCTCTGGTACTGGAAGATTGATCTGATTCTTAGGTATACGCATGACTATACCAAGTTTCCACGAATGAGACGTGAGGTGGTTGGTCGACACAAAGTCGAGCCACTGACGCTCGTTGCCCTGTTTCAGGCTCCGCTCGTACTAGTGAACCTTCACCTTCAGTCACTTAAATCTGATACACCCATCTTATCGCTCTGACGAAGACACATGTCATTGTCGTTGTGTGGGCATCGGTGGTCCTAGACATCTTCTTCCAGGCATTTATTATATCCGGTTCATCAGTCCAACCACGGTGACCCTTCTTTCTCTCCGTAACACCGTCGATCCAATAACGGTCAAGACGATGTTAGATGTGCCTCACCCAGAGGTATGCCCCCCCCGTATCGGGCCCGAGACGTCGACGTCGTGCCTCTGTCTCACGTCGAGGTGCCTGAACCTCATTTTTACCGCTACTGCTCACCGTGTGCTGCCGATCTACTGCGTTCGAGTAAACACGCGTGGGCCATTTTAACCGTCTTATTCTGACCAGTGGCGATGACGATGACGGTATGTTCATTCACGCGCTTTTAGCGTCCTCGACCACCTCGGCGTATTCCGTACAGTGACGGCGTCCAGGAGCAATCTGTTTATCTGAAACGATTGATTTTTTGCTCTGAAACATACGTATCGGCGTGGTTGAGGCATGTGAGGCATGAAATCAGGTCGAATCGACGTGTGATCGAAATCATAAACATCATGCGTACGGCGAGGAAACGGAGCCACATGACGTTGAGTGAACATATGTCGCGGTCCTTATATAGTTCATCCCCCATAGGTTCATCCCCCGGAAACTTGGCGCCATGCCCTCCAGAACTCTGCTCACCTCTCCGTCTGAATGTCGCGGTTGTATTCGTGAGCTTGGATGACAGCGGAGGAAAAGACCGGGATAGGTGAGACGAAAACATGCGCAAAAAGAGTCTGTCCGGGGCTGTCCTGCATTATTTTGACTGTCAGGTACATAGATTGAAATTCGTGTTACGGGGTTGAGTTCCCATCCAGTGGTTTGTCACGCGGGACCGACCATCTAGAACGACTGTCCATATCAATCAAACAGGGCGCGACAGGTCTTCGCTGTGTCGTGCATAATTTGAGAACGGAACGATCACGTTCGAAACAGGGGGGTCGTTGGTGCCGTGCGAGAAGAAGAAAAGTCAGGCGTCCGGAAGGCCGTATGACATTGCGATGACCAAAACTTCAAAATGTGAGCGGTGGAGGTCTGGATAGGTCGCAGTGTACCCCGTATCCAGCTTATGGGTTTACGTACACAGCAGATCCTTCGAGTTGCTTTGTATGGTCACGGCGAGGGTGGAGATAATTTCCAGGGGGATATAAAACATCCATAGACGAAGAATTATCGCTGCTGCGATCACCATTATGGCCTACTTTTTCGAAAGTAAGCCGACGGATTGATGAAATAGGCTACTTCACCTCAGAAGCACCCGTAAATAGAATAGACAGAATGATCCACCCCGCAGCTCGCTGGCAGGTATTGGATATGTTAAGAAACCTTATGTCAAGTGTAGGGCAGACACAGATGCCTATGGACACACTTAGTACACTTGTTGGTCATCGGTGTTAGAACCTATAGCTCACCTTAATTATATCTGACAGGACAACAACCACGAGGCTTATGCTATTGAAGTAAGAATTAGCGTACAAATCATGCAGTCATTCTCTGCTGTGATGTTTCACAGACTACCA
>JBBPLP010000747.1:0-12424 GCA_038089875.1 Fistulinella prunicolor
GTTCAATAAGGACGAAGGAACCACCTAGTCTGGGGTACTAGTCTGAAGGTGAGCGAGAGCTTTAGCAATATTGTGGTGAGCATTTTCTGGCTAGACGGAAAATTTAACGGTGCACTAATTGAGCTTATGTCAGAAGCACCTTCCTATTATAGTTGAGAAGGGGGGTCTAGTTCCCATTTTTGAACACACCTGCAGCGGCCAGGACGAAGAAAACTGTTGAACGTAACCTATACCTAGCCATACTTGGCAAGTACCATTAGGGAACGCCGATGCGGCATGTGCCGATCCAAATAGAACTCAGCATAGTAACATATGGACATACGTAGTGCACGTGATACATGTGAACCGCTTACTAATAACTGTATAGTAGTTAGTATATCAACTCCGCTTCAGAGCTGAGTTTGAATAACACTTCTTGTTCTACTACCACCGCTACCAACAACTCGCACCACCCGCAAGTCCCCAGCCCCCATCTGGTGAGTAGCATGTAAGGTATAAAGTACATAGAGAGGTGTTGGCTACGGTTAGTCGATGTGTCCTGCGCATGCAGACGGTCTACCCCCGATAAGCCGTAAGGCGTAAGGGTTAGAGACCTGACGCTCAACAAAAACATGTTCAAACGTTCAAACGTTCACGTTTAAGCCTGTTCAATGGATGTCGGGGTCGCCGCCAACACTGCAAATTGAGGTCTACTCAATTTTCCGTCTGTTCACAGTGATCTCAGAGCACTTACATAAAGAAAAAGCAATTGCCCCAACGCCAGTGACTATGCTAATTAAACGACATTGGAGGTGTTCTTTTCCTACAGAAGACGACCCAGGCTCTCCATCCGTACCGGCTACTGGTACTTGCGAATCTTTGAGCCAGCACTACTCAGCTTTTGCTTTGGAACAATTTCCTGCCTCGTTGCCTCATCTACTCCGGTGATAAATCATAATAGTGGTATATCGGCATGAAACATATCCCATTGTTTTGTGGCATGTCACTTACGGTCATGTAGTACACGCATACGAATCCTAGGCCCCCTGAGTATGTTGAACGGTTTCCGGTCCCGCAGTCCTGAACCAAGAATTAAACACCTTTTCCCCACCCGTAGAAAATGTCACTCACTCGTCCAATTCCTCGGATTGTACCCCGTTATTTGACATTGTGCCTTCGCCATCAGTTTGGTGCTCCATCCAATCCTGAAACAAGGCTTCCATTCGCAATCTCCGCCAGCGCATCACCCTCACAATGTTCCGCACGGCCCTCGCTTTCTGGTGAAGTCTTGTAGCGGTTTCGTTTAAATCTATTACTTCTCGCAGAAGGGCAGCGTCCTTTTCGGCAATTTCTCGCATCTTGTTGACACAAAAACGAAGGTCATCAGGATGCGCAGGCGAAGACATGCTTGCGCGCAACTTGGAGGTAAGTGTGGCGAATTCTAGTTCCAATTCCAAGTCCGTCACCTTGCTGGGGTGTTGTATCAGTCGTGGAGTCGATGGCCCAACCTCTAGTAGTTGAAGATCTACAACAACAGCGTGGTGTTTAGTGCAGCATTAAGGTCATGTGCGCTCAATTCTTACCCTCGACGCTGGTGACAGAAGCGGTGTCTTCACGAAGTCTATACTCAGACATAGTTCTCTTCAATCTTTTACGCGATGGTCCTTCCTCGGGGTCATCTCCAATGGATCTATATTGGATGTTGTTAGTGCTCCACTTGGCTTGCCACACCCTTGTTTACCTTTTTTCCTTGGGTGTAGGGGAGTTCGACAATTGTTGAGTGATTCGTTCACTTTCCGTGCCCGCTTTCGCATCCTGATGACCTTTGTTAGCATCGGCCCAAGGGTATGAGAACGTGTACTACCTACCTCAGTGACGAGATTCGCTTCGGTCTGGTCATCGTCATCGTCATCGTCATCGTCATCGTCATTTTCATGGTCATTGTCATTGTCATCTGATGTCGTAGACGGTTCTGGGACCCTACGCTCCATTTTCCTGATCGGGGCAACTCTAAGAGTGGCGGTTCTTGCCTTGGATATGTACTGGGGGTTCACCATCGCGTATGCCTCGAAAGGTCAAGCACGATTCGACGTTCTGAAATATTTGCTGACTGATGTAAAAAGGGAAGAGAGTAAACGTGCTTCGAACCTGGCCCACGACGGGTGCATGTTTTATAGTAAATCTAGAGCCACTCGGCTAGTCAAGAGGGACGGAGCTACCAAGACGACCTACAAAAGACTGCCTCCGGCCGCGAGATGTGCAGGGGACCACCGCACGCCTTTATTCTTATCATTTGAGATGACCACAATGTCACATCACACCATGCCTTGAGATCGCCTGCTTCCACGAGAACCAAGCCACCGTGTCACTTGTTCTGCTGGGACAACGGATATACACTGCCAGGCTTACCATACTTCATATCTCATTGGACTCAAATCTAATCTTGTCGACAAGGCGATGGTTGTTTGTTTGTTTGCTTTTTCTCTTTATTTCTTTGTCGCGATGCTGGGTTACACAAAGAACACCCACATCTGGCATTCATATCTCACTATATGATGTGACTTGGGGATGATATTGGTGCCCTGAGGCCATATCGCCGTTCGCAAGAGTAGTTAAACAGCTGAAATGCCACAATGCTCAAAAGGCGACAATATGACCGCCGAGCGCCCGAAATCCCCATCTACCACACCACCGGACGTCAGCATGTCATTCCAAGATGGTCGGATACCAGCCAACAATACTGATCGAGACGAATGGTCAGAGTCTCAGACGACCCGAGCGCCGCGATGACCACACCAGACAGATGTGCAGGGCAGCTGGAAGCCTGTACAAATTACAACAAAGCCGGGGGTCAACGGGAGGGAACCAGGAGTGTCGAGAGACCCAGGAGACCCGACGGGTGACCATGACCGTCATCCAGACGAGCCCACAGAGGGAGCGAGACGCGGCGACGTCGAAACGGAAAGGTTGGACGACCAGGAGATGGAGGACGAGGCAAGCATATCAAATGACGATGTAAGCGCTCTCGACGAACCACCTGACATCATTGACGACGATGCGACCACATACGACGTCAGTAACACAGCATCGAACCTACCTCACAAGCCCCCACTGGGCCCGACAGACGACGCGGCTATGTCAGATAGTGTAGACGAAGCGTACGGAGACAAGGTGATTGAGGACGAGAGACCGACGACACAACGGCGAACATCGATTGAGGGGAGAGCGCAAGCGCAAGAACGCGAGTGTAATCAATGTCTGAGGAACGTAAGGAAGCTCAGGCTGGTCAGCACATCTCGCGGGACGTCGCAGACGTACCTGGCCAATCCCAACACCTCTCTATACCACCAGAACCACCTAAACCAACCCGCGATGCGACAGAGTGTGTGGTATACAATTGACACAATTGAAAAGTTGTTACGAGTACCGTGGAGTAAGAAATACGCATCAGCACAGAAAAAACAAAGACCGACGCCAGCAAGATTTGAACCTGCACCTTTTAGAGAGGCATAGATTTCGAATCTGTTGCCTTAACCGCTCGGCTATAACCCCATTATATAATCTTTGAACAGCATACTGTGTTCTGTTGCGATTCCGATGATCGACTAGCTGACTCTTCTAACTAACATTCGCGGAACAAAACCGACGCAGCTTCTGCCATGCCATATAACACAGAGCGACTCGTCATCGACTACACAAACAAGACCGATTCCAAACAGACTTGGTCGAAAATGCATTGAGGCTGGGCCCTGACAGCCGCCATCATAGTCGAGTCTGGTCAGCCGCTCACTGACATCATCATGCATGTCAGCCTCCAATCACAAGGGTATAAATACCCTCTGGTGCGGACATGGAAGGTCAGCGTTCTCGTCGTTCTCGCTCACTCTGACCATCTCGTTCCCAATGTTCAGATCAACGTTCGAGGTTGCCCACGCCGTCATGACCCCCAAGGACGAGCGTACGACACGTCCCGTATGTCACTCTCACGTTGTATCGCGTTGTTCAGGATGTTGACTTGGGATCGTAGACGATGTCGAGACCCAAACCGTCGTTTGTGGTCAGCAACGTCAACACGAAACGACAGGCCGTCCCAGCCACAAAGGAGCCTGAGGTGGCCCCGGCGATATTGACCAGGGTCAGGGAGCGATGGTCGGTCCCTCGTTGGCAGTCCCGGTCTGGTTCGTTCCCGACTGTCGCTCAGAAGTCGGACTCGATGTGCCGCCGCTCTCTGACGCCGACGCATGGACGAGTGGTAACCAAGCCGAGCGTGACGAGCAAGGCAGTTTCAATGAAGCAGATATCGCGACCTCGCTCTCCACCGATAGCCGTTGCGAAATTGGAGCCGGGCCGCCGTTCTCAAACGTCGACGCAAGGCCGGGGGTTAACCGAGCCAATCGTGACCACAAAGGCGGCTGTGGCTAAGCAGACGCCTCGACCTCGATCTCCACCCCATGATGTTCCAAAGGCGTGCCGACGCTCGATTACTCCGATGCAAGGACAGGTGTCAACCAAGCCGACCGTGGCAGCCAAGGTGACTATGGCGAAGCAGGCGATCCGACTCGGCTCTCATGCCTCACCTACCGTCATTTCGAAGTCGGAACCATTCCTCCGCGCGTCTAAGCTAATCCGAGGACCGGATCCAAACGCGACAGCCTTGAAGGCGGCAAAGTTCGATGAGCCGCTCTCCTTGCTTGCTAGAACACCGTCTGCAGACCGGCCATTGTCCGAGATCAAGTCTGTCCCGAAGCTGTCAAGGGTCGTGCAGGCGGGGCAGGAAGGAGGGCTCATCGGCGGATTCTCAGCACTGGCAAGGCCAACTAGAGACACAGCTGCTTTGAAAGAGTTGCCTCCCAAACTGGGTTGTGTTCCACCCAACCGCATCTCTCGGATATTTGTGGACGTGGTGCCAGCCTCGAACGTGAAGCAAGGTGCGACGATCAAGGTTTTGGCTACTGGTCCTCGCCCTCCGGACCCGGGAGTTGACCCTCACAAGCCATTTGTCATCGCTGGTGCAGCGAGGGCAGCGGGGAAAGTCAAGGCACCCGTTGAGGCTGACAACTCTCGTACTATCACGCCACCCACTACGGATCGGAGGCTGGCGCCACCAGAGCCGGTGACCGATGTGGGCGTTCTCAATCCAGGAACGGATCCGCCACTAGCTTTTCCAGGTTCGTCTCCCTTCCCATCACAAAGCTAGACGATTGTCATTGATGACCCACCCAGCCCGATGAAATCCATAGATAGATCTGGGATTATGGTCAAGATCAATGGCCTGATGACCGGGGCTCCACACACAGTCGGTGTCATGACAATCTTCTCGCCGTCGAGGACCAACGTCACCGAGACCTCCCAGCCACTGTTCTTGCCTTCGCAAGGTGCGTCGGAGACTGGCCCTCAAGCTACTGCGTCCAAGACAATGGGCGATAATGTACCAAGGATTCGGAAGCTGTTCATTCCTCTGCTCGACAAGGAAGCGAAGGTGTCCAAGAATCCGGTGACACAGCGGGAGATAGCGACGCTCGCAGTGCAGAGGAAAGTAGTGACCTCAGGCCTGTGGCGGAGTGGTCGATACCCTCTTGGAGCGCCTCGGCTCACTAGGCGCGGCAGCGATCGTCACGAAGGTTGGCGCATCTTGTTCAGGCGGTGTGAGCCGTGTTGCATGCATCAGAACGCATCCAATAAAGTTGGAGATGGTTTGGTGATGTTTGAGGTGTCTTTTCCGTTCTTTCTTTTTCCGCCATTTGGGTGGATTTCTTTTTTTCTTTCGAGGCTTCCGTCGGCCGTTCGGACCTCACTCGACTGCCAAGTCCTTAATTCGACAGATACCGACAACGCGAATGTCTCGCGCCCTTTGACACTATCCCCGGCTCTAGGACTTCGAAGCCGACGGTATCTAGCTTCCGAATCCGGACCACCCGGTTCCCAACAGAGGCCCTACTCCATCTACGACTGTTGGAGGACATTCACGTCTGCCAATCTTCCTTCACATTGGTCAAGCCGCTTGTGCTCAGCCGGCAGCCCTCTCGCCAACGATTCTCTCACCACCTGTGGCCCTGGATGCCTGATGGTACGATCTACGCAGCATCATTACTATGACTCATACTTTGACATTTAGCTTCAAAGACCGTGCCTAAGTTCTCGTCAACAAGTGTTGCGACGCCGACCCCAGACCATGTTAGTTCCGACCGTATTGGATATCCGCATTCCCGTGTCTTGAACGACGCAATCCCTCAAGACCTCTGCCGTTGACCTCTGACGATATCCCTCGATCCCATCGAGTTTCCGAGTACTACCTCTACTCCATTACCGACTGTTTCCTTGCCTTTCAACAACGTCAACGCTACCGCACTCAAGGCTCACGCATGCCTCTGAGATCTCTCCGAGAAAGCCACGCATCGATTGTCTCTCTGCTCTCGTAACCTCGCCCGTTGCAAACCCCGCAGTACCTTCCAGATCCAGCAGAAACCGCCAGCACTATGAACGTCCATTACGCCGCCACTTTCACTTCCCCTTCCCATCATAACGAATCTCACCCCCTCACTCACTCTCCAGCCCACATACGCCTTCTCTCCAGTACGCCAAACTTAGGGCGCGGAGAAAGGTCGTAGGCGGTGGTGGCTACGGCGGACGTTCTCGCCTGGGCCTGGTTTAACGGATCTGCTGTCCAGTCATGTTTCTGCGGCTACGGCTGCACATTTCCATGCGACGTTTCGAGTGTGGACGATGCGACGGCAACTATCAGTGACTCGAGACGCGTGTGCGCGTGCCTGAATGGCGATGGTTGAGATAGGTTGGACACGATTAACGGTCCGTCGTTGGAGACTCGGATTCTTTGAAGGTGAACGAGGTCGATGGTCGGGGAACAACGCGAGTCCGTTCGAGGTCGAGGAAGCGCGATCCTTTTATCCTGCGGTGACTTGGTCGAGCAACACGGCGGCGAGGACGACGCCAACGTACGAACGTTGAAGCTGGGTCGGACAAGGCCGACGGTGTCGATTCACCATGCGAGAGATGTGGGGCCATCTCGGGCAATGTTCTGGGCAATGTTCAACAGTGCAGCAGCCGGCGTTGAACGACGCCAATGCTCCAATATCTGTCGTGGGCTATACTTGGACTTCGGGTGAGTAGCGGACACGACCCCGAGGGTTCTGGACACGGTTCAGTTCGAATTCGGGAAAGGTCGAGGGAGCTCCCGTCCCCGATCCTTTCGACTTGGCATGAGAGTCTGGCACTCGGAAGGTCATCTGGTCACTTTTTTTTTCCTTTATTTTTTGCGACCAGTTTGATTCCCCATCTTCTCCCTTCTTTTCGCTGCATGATGGGTATTTCCCCATCCGTCGCAGCTTGATGCCACATTTTTATTTGGTGCGGGCCCGCACCGTCCATTCTTTTGATCCCCCTTCCTTTCAGGTTTAGGGTCACGTTTTCTTTCCAGTTTGATGACACGCTTCTAGCCCTCGGTGCTCGCAAGGCTCTCTGGCCCGCACCATCTCCTTCTCTTTCCGATGCCATCCAAGTTCTAGTTACGGCGGTGCTTGCAGGGCTCTCTGGCCTGCACCGCCTTCTCCTTTCTCGTCGCACTTGTCTCAGTTTCATTTCATGCTTCTAGTTCGCAGTGCCTGCAGGGCTCTCTGGCCCGCACCGTCGTCTTCTAGCATTTTCCTCGGTTCGGTTGCACATTTCTAGTTTCAATTCGGTGCTTGCAGGCCCTCCGGTCGCACCGTTTTCGTTTCCTGATTCGACTTGCCTCCTAGTATTTAGCATAGTGTCCGTGTATCCAGTAGCGGATCGTCATCTATAAATGTTTGTCAAACCTTCAAATGGTAGTGTGACGGAATTCGAACACATTATCACCAACCACTCCAGTTCGTCATGGATACCCTCAGATGTTGCCTGGACAGGCTATATATGAGCCGTCACGCGTCAAGGAGAGAGTAGTGGTGATTGTACACGATGTAGTGGGAATAACCATGTTTTACATAAAATCAAGATCATGCAGACGATTTTCGGTATGTCGCCTCAAAGTTTTCTGTCGATCAAGCTCTCGATTAAGCCCACCGGCGTCAACGGGTACTCTTTCAACTCAACCTTTCCATCCACGACGACCGTGTTCGCCTGGAGCAAGATCTTGCGAGGCTATCGTCGCATCAAGAAACAGAAAGGATAAAGCGTATCATGGTCAGAGCACGCAAAGAGAAGGGAGAAGAGGAGGACCCACCTGCTTCTTCCTCAGGACGAGATCTCTCAGGTCGGTCAACCATTCTTTGGGTGGCGTCGTGAGATCCGTGTAGTACGCCCTCGCGCCCGGTCCATCGGCCACACTCCTGCGAATCTGCAGTTGACGGAGAAGTTCTCCCATCACTTTGCTGCCATTCTCAAGGACATTCTGGCGGTCGACCTTGCACGAAGCAGTCAGCGAAAAGTAGAAAACGCGACCAAAAAAAACGCACTTTCACGTAAGCATTGATAAGGTTGCCATCCACGCCACGGATTGTCTCCAGTTTCACCAGGCCTCCCTGCTCCATGAACTTGGTAATACCCAACCTTGCACAAAGTCGTGGATCAAAACGTTCCTCATTAACGAGGAATTTACGTTCACATACCTAGCTTGCATATGTGCCTGTCCATGTTTGCCTGTTGATGGGTCATAGTACTCCAACGCACGAAGACCAGCGCGAGCCATGAGGAGGAATGATACATAAACGATCTCCTCGCGATCTTGTTGATTTTCGTACTGGATGAGAGGGGCATCAACTTTTGAATTCTGTTCAGGAAGCTGACCACATACACCCATGATACTTAGGATTTTGTCGTTGTTTGCAACTATAGCGGCCGGAAGATAAACCAAGTGCGTAATAGCTGGCATAGAACTCACGATACATGGCCACAGCTTCCGCACGACATTCTTCCATTGATGAGGAAATTTCCCCCAGAACAGAACCGGGAGTTTGGCCAGGCTTATACCATGTAGTACTACACCAGTCACGAAATTGGCCAAAATACTAAGAGGACTGAATGACGAAGGGAACGTACACTTTCTTTCCAGTAAGTGGGTTAATGGTCTACCGCAACAAAGTGAGGGTGAGCCAACCTAATGAACAAGACAAGACATTACCTCCGGGTCAAAATTGAACGTCCCATCCGCATTCTCCGTGAGCAACTTGCCAGACCCGTGACCGAGTAGCTCGTGATTCGCAACTTGGAGCTCAAATGCGCGTGAATCCCATTTGTTATATAGCTCGAGGTCACTCTCGTGAATGAAGGTCACTTCTTCATCTGGTTCGCGCAATATTCAAAATACAAGCAACAGCTACTTCATGAGGGACTCACCGGGAGCTTTTGCTGCAAGAATATTCTGTACCGAAACAGATTTGAGCCAGAAAGATCGATAAGAAAAAGGTAAAACCTTACGGAAAGCGAGACGTTCTTGAATCCACTTGACTCTCGGATAGAATAGTAGTTTGGTATCTGAAACATCATTTACATGGTAGGTTGGTGACCTTCAGTGTGATCTACTCACATTTATTCCAGCAGGTATACCTAGAAACCAATAGACGTCAACGGATTGTTTCGCTCCGTCTATACAACTCACCTCCGGTGGAGAAATGCAGAATCTCGAGGGCAGTGAAGTCTGGTTTCTTGAATTCATCTACCTCGAATACAGGTCCCCAAGGAAGGACTTTGATCAGCTCGGGCGCATCTTGAACAAGCTTGTCGTATTTAGCACTGAGAGCTTTGTCGACGATGGCAGTAAAACCTAACATGACCTTAGTATAATTATGGAGTGAATAGGATCGAACACTAACCTTCCCACTCAGCACGGCCACCATAAGGGTCGACATAAGTCTCGATGAACCCGATGTAACTTTCCACGACAGGCCCAACATCCTTGACCCATGCGGTAGAACCTTTTATGTGCTCCTCGATGGAACCCGTCTCAAAGCTATGGAGATGCTCTCATTGCTCAGGGAAAATTGTCCTTGGAAAGAAACTTACGATTTGATGTAACCATCCAACATGGCAGTTTGGTTGTCATTCGCGGTGTATTTCTTGGCCTGTTTGTACCTGACTGAGCTGTGGGTACGATGAGAAGGTAAAGGACCTCACTTCCTGCAAGGCTGCAACGACCTTGGTGAGAGATTCCGAAAAATCGCCGTATTCAACGGTCAGCTTCGCATCTACAGTTTGTGTGGTCAACTGGTGAGTCGTCGAAGGCAGCGTCTGAGCCGAAGCGACAAGAAGTGTAAAGTCTCCTGAACCATTTTTGCGAACACTTTGCAGGGTAAATAACGTGGCGTGTGATTCAAGGAAAAAAGGTTCTTACCGAGTGTTCAAAATATCAATCCCAAGCGTTTCGGCAGCCTCTTGTACAGCAGCGACTTCCTCATCCGTAATCACTTCACCAAGGTAGTAGTTGGACACGTGGCCCTCTGATCGCTTTCCGATGGACAAGGAACTCTCGGGCGTCGTCGAGTATATATGCTCTTTAAGCTGTGTCAAGTTTACGCACAGCCCGGAGCAAAAGAGAGTTTGGATGACTGACTTGACTGAAAAGCGGAACCGCATTAGGCGCGTTCGAGGAGGCTGCCACAATCCTTGAAAACTCCTCCTCGGAAATGCGAGGAACGATCTTGGTGAAGCCGAAACTCTTATAATTTACCAAGTTGTGCAGCACCTACAATGTATGGATAAGAACGGTGGTCCTAAGAAAAGACGAGTTTGGGGCGAACCTGAGTAGTATACTGGAGAAGATCCTCGAAGGCTCGCTGGTTGACGCCAGACTTGTTTTGCAGGGCCTCCAGATCAGTCAGCTTTCCGCCGGTAGTGAAGGTAAGGATCAAGAGGTCATAGAGGCTGGTCGCCTGTGGCGTCCACTGGCCTTGAATGATGCGTGCTCCGGCCCACGACGCCTCACCAACATAGTGCGCATACAGCTTCTCTTTTTCGCTATATTTCCGTCAGAAAATTGGCATGGATAGAAGAGAGCGACGGACGAGAGTTGGGAAAAAGACTTGGCAACTTCGACTCTGCAAATTGGAGCCGACTTGTCTGCCAAGTATCGTTCAGTTGAAAGTGAAGCCATAGTTCTTCGGGTTGCAGGGTGGTGAAGAGAGAAAGACGCTGGGATAGATTTGGATGATGATCGATGTGAGGGAGATGTGCGGCTTTGATAAGATTTAGATCCGACCAGAAGGCGACCAACAGCCTTGCGCAACATCTTGCCTTCTCCGTCACATGCACCTTGGTCAAGTGCACGTCGGGACTCGGATGTCGGTGCTCGGGTACCCTGTCATGTGATACACCGGCAATTCCCGAAACTAAGATTTCGACCGTTTTCGTTGCTGCAGGAGTGAGTTGAAATTGAGACTCATCGCTGTGTTATTTAGACCTTATGGTGACAGTGAGTACGATAACCATAAAGACCTCTCTATTCGATATAATTGCAAGCGCAGGTTCAACGCCAACGTGTCCGGATTCAGTACATTCTCGCTTATATCCATGCATATTTTTCTCAGAATTCCTCAAAGCTTTACTTAAATGAGCAGAACGACCAAGGCATACTGGTGTCTGACGTCTATCGACGGCTGCTCAGCTTGCGCGCTTGCCTCTTTTAGACGGATTGGTCACCAGTCTAGCGTATAATATATGGGATGGCTAATTTATCCACCACCCAAGTCTGGGAATGTTACCGGTGTTGTCCTACTGCGACTCGAGTGTGTATAAACTTTTCAAAGTCCCGTGCAATGCAGGCAATATTCCGAATTCGGAAGGTTCGCGACGAAGGAGACCAAGTGATATCACTGATTACTGGTGAGCAGGTATGACATCACTGAGACGCCACTACAATTCAGTTGAAGAGGCATATAGGAGCCTCGATGGTACAATTTGGCTTCACCTACTTCTCCCATCATCCAGTGCCGCTGAGCTCGCTGCATTATCTTCTCTTCTTAAGCTCTCCCAGCTCTTTCCCATCTCACGTTCCGGACTCACTCATATCAGTACCTCTAAAGTATGATGGAAGTACAGGACTTCTTTGGCAAGCGAGTCGGTCGTTATCTCCTCGCCTGCCTTCTCGGCTCTGGTGCAGCTAGCTGTGTCTACCAGGCCATTGACACGACTCTAACAGACTCACCCATTTTTGCTGTCAAGTGTATTCCGAAGAGCCGCTATCCTGAACGGCGCTCTCAGCAAATTGCGGAGATCGTCAATCACAAAGCGGTAACCAGGTGCCCGAACATCATGGTGTTGTGCGATGTCATCGAAGAAGAAGGCTACTTCTTCTTGGTCTTACCCCTATGCGAAATGGATGTGTTTAGAGCGATTTGGAAGGAAGAGATATATTGGAGGGACGATCACCTCATCAAAAAGGCGTTTGTAGAGATACTAGATGGAGTACATGCCTGTCATAACAAGGGTGTGTACCACCGGGACGTCAAGCGGGAGA
>JBBPLP010000748.1:0-13376 GCA_038089875.1 Fistulinella prunicolor
ACATCGCCGCCCAATTGTCGTCCCCTCGAATGTCAGGTCAAGACAATTATGGGATAATCGACGCCACTAGTTCTGGCTGGACCGCACCCTCTGGCACCAACTAGTCCAATGCAGACGCGCACCTGAGGAGCTCGTACGGCAAGAACGCTAACGCGACTGACAAGACTTTCTAGGTTGAATTTGACACTTTTAGCGTACTTGCACCACGGGCGATGATCGTGGTGAGCGAAGACGCCTTGAGCGTACGTTTCAACGTGCTCCGGACGTTCATAGATTTCTGGGCTCGACATTGTTCTCATTGCGGTGGCGTAGGATGCCACCTACTCTGCGGGTATGACGCTGGGCAGGAGTATTATTCGAGGTATGATAGTTCCCTCATCGATATCATGACCGTCGTTTCACCAAGCCTTGAGTCACATGTTAGGCTTGCATAATCTTGGGGAAGACTCCGCGCCACCTCCTAGTACACATCTGCAAACACGACTCGTCTTCTCCTAGAAATGCGAAGGTCACGTACGAGGCAGACCTCTGCATCACGGTGGTCCATGTGCAACATTCCATATGCCTACAATCGAAACGATGGTTTCCTCCTCGCGGGAGACGACACCACCAAGGCGCCCCGTACTCCAGGGTCGTGTATATACCTAATCCTTTCATACCTGTATGACGGGAGGCCTATTCGACGCGTCTGATGCATTCCGAGCCCAAGTCAAGGCGCGCCAATACAGAACGCGATTCACCTCCCGATCGAAATTGATGGAACACCCATCTTCGCAGACAGCGCTAACATCACGCACCTGGATTATTTCTATCTACAAGATCAGCCCTGAGACGTGATACGACGTTGATGAAAAAGCCTGTCGCTACTGCGCGACGTACCGCGAATCGCAGACGACGTCAACGCGGCCTTCAAGATTGCAGTATCGCGCATGTTCTGGAACAAAAAAAAGGGTCCGTCGGCTTCAAAGAGTCATATCGCCTGACGATGTGGCGAAACGACACGGTCACACACGGTAAGTATGTATGCTTTTTTTTGCTATCGGCCGAGTATGCGACTCCAGAGTACGCCGTTCGTCGTACGGCATCACTTTCTGAATGACGTCGCACAAGAGGGGATCGGAGGACGTCGCGTACCGATAAGTGAGTACTGTAACCTGTCAGTTGTCAAGCTGTCAGTCGCCAGCCGAACAACGGCGCCCCGTGTTCGTGAGCGCGAGCATCTTGAAAGGAAAACGATCCGTTGCGTACCTTACGTTTCTCGACTAAAATTTAGCCGGGAACGTTTCTCGGCTATGGGGACGGAAGAGTTCGAGTGTGGCAGGATCTACTTGACATCCGGGGGATGCGGGTGGAGATATGTGGATAGAAAGGGAGCCGGATCGCGGGTACTACGGTGGTATGTACGTACCAGTGGGGGCCTTGGAGTGCCATGTACGTCGAGTTCGATCATAATAGGGCTCGTTGGTGCGTTGGTTGCTTTCGTACTTCGTGTTTGCTGATACTAATGGGGTGCCATCGATGGCAAGATGAAAGATGCTCTCGATACGCCTCGCCTTATTCCTTACATACTTACCTACTACCTACCCCCTCGAGTATCCATCACGCCCGTGCTTCGAATCAAGACTTGGCGGCCCTTTTTTCCTTGAGCTAGCATGGTGTGCACGCCGATGACGGTACTACTGATATCCCAGTGAAAACTTATCGGCGTTCATGTTGTGCTCGACCATCCCGATCACGGCGATCGTGGGTCGTACGACGAGAGACTGGGGTAACAAGACCGTATCGGAGACCCGAGGGCTTGACCCTAAGAGTGATCGGTGGTCAAATGACAATGGCCAATATGATCGAGGCTGAACGTGAACAGCAGGCACGTGGCAAGAGCCGGGTACCCAAATGAACTCGAAAGCATACGGTGCACCTCCAAAGTCAAGGGGGAAAGAACCAAGTCTTGGAAGCCAACTTATCAGGCGTATGAAAAAAGTGAACACACGAGGGGAGGGGGGGCATACAATTTAACAGCATACGTAAAACACCATTTCCTTTTTTCCAAAAGTCGTCCCAGAAAAAAAAAACGAAAAACGAAAGCCAACGCCGATCGCCTGTATCGATCCTTAAACGATACCAAACGATGACGAAGGAGAAAGAGCAGCATAGCGATAAGAGCGATAAAGAGGCGTACCCGTAGCAAAATGACAAAGCGCACGAGTTAGCGACACGTCCACGAGAACCGAAAACCAAACGTCAACATCATCACAAACGTGCTACAATCAAGTAACATCGGGATCGGAACGGGGGGCGTGTATGTGCGTGTCGTCTACAACTACGAGACAGTTTTTAAAATGAACAAGAAAAGGGGGTGGCGGAGCAATGCCACCGCAGCAAGGCAGTAAGCCCGTCGGTCCAACATTAATTGACCAACAGGCTCGACCGCGCGCTGTAAAACATCGTCTCGGACGTCGACACGGTGGACATGCTGTCCTGGCTTGACTGTCGACCCGCTACATCGTGTGCCTTGCGAAACGCCGTCAAGAGGGTCTTCGTTAGTTTGCCATCGCTCGAGACAGAGGCAGGGATAGAGAGAGGCCGCGGAGCGGCAATGGTCTTCATCGAGTGATGGTGTTCGTCCGCGGCAACGCATACTTCATCGAACCACCCATAGACATGCCATCCAGATGCCCGCTTGCCACGCCCACCTGCTAAGTCCAGTCCGCCAACATGCGGGCCTAGACTTGCCACAGGGGAAGCCGGTCTAGGTTCCTCTTCAGGTTCCTCTTCGGGCTCAGGCTCAGGCACGCTCTCCTCCTCCGGTCCCAGGGCACGCGCAAACGACGAGGACGAGGGTGACGGGCTTGGCGTGGGCAATTGAGTGGTGGTAGGGCGCACTCCAGCCGCGTCGGATGTATCTGCAAGTGCGCACGAGGCGCTGTCACCATCCCCGGTGGTCGCGTCGACGGTGGGAGCATCGACGCGCACTTTGAGCGGCATACAGAGCGTCCAGTCTTCACCCTGCACTTCCTCCTCCGGTTTGTCCCGAGGAGCCAACAGCGGCGACAACTTGTTCCCAGGCACATCGGTGCAAAACGGGAGCGACAACGTCCAGTCAGAGGATGGCGCTGGGATTTTGGGACTCAAGGTCGATAAGATGGGCGCGGAATGACGCCGTTCACGCGGCACCAGCAGCTCTGCGCTCGCTACGGGCTTCATCCCAGGGCCTGGATCAGAGGCGCAGATGGGATGACCACCCACGGTCGCCGAGCTCGACTTGCGTCTGGGCTTGCGCGACGCCTCGGCATCGGGATTCACATCCGCGTGGATGTGGACGCGTTTCGTACCCAGCGACGCGTGCGATTTTGATTTTGAACCAAGCAATAAGATGCTTTTCGTACGGCGAACTTGAGCGTTGCCTGCGGCCTCGATGACACCGATACTTGTCGGCCGCTGTTTCTCCGCTTTCGATGGCGAGATGGGAGATGGCGTTCTGTTGGTCAACGACTTGAATGGTCTCGTTGGCGAGGCTGGCGGACTAGGAAGGACTGCGCGAACACCATTGATCCAACTCAGTCGTGAAGGTAATCGCAAGCCTCCTGGTGGCGAAGGGGGTAATGCAGCGGCAGGGACCGGAAGTGCCCCAACGATTGCTGGGCGGGGCGGTGACAATTTCGTTGACTGTGCTGTTGCATTCATCGATATTTTGCGTAAGAGAGGCGGGAGAGGAGGAACAGGCGGGGTGGTGGCAGCGGATGGTACAGCAGGCAGAGGGCCCGTTGGAGGTGGTCGACGAGATGGTGGCGGGGTCATTGATCGTGGTGACATAGCCCGTTTACACTGCCCGGGTGAAATAGCAGGCGTAGATTCCAGATTCGATAACGAAGCAGCATCTGGGAATGTTGCATAGATGCGTGGATTGGGAGGCTCAGAAGAAGGCACATGAGACGAGGTTTCAGAGCCACACGGTCGCATAGACGGGAACGTGGGAGGCGAGCCATGTAGTCCAGGGGACGTTGGAGATGTGGGAGAGTACAGTGAAACTGATGACTCGGTTTCGGAAGGCGCATGTGGTGCGACACCGACAGCAGGACGCAAGGAGAGAATATCCACGTCCCGCGGTGGCACTACGAGCGATAGACCCTGTCCACGCCTCCTCGACGCACGCGAGGGATCGTGGTGCGACGGTGCCCGTGGACTGAATGTCGAAGCTCGGGGCGTGGGATCTTCATCAAAACTTTCGGGGTCGCTCTGAACCATGGAATGCGAGGCTTCGGTACCTTCGGAAAACCTCCGGGTTTCACTTAAGAGGCCCAAGGCAGATTCGATTATGCTGCGGTTGCTGCTCGCTCGGACGGTGGTCGGAGACCGATTACCAAAGTCCGTATCCAATAAGATTACAGCAGCATGACGACAATCCGAATTTGTCGGCTGTTCAAGTGCATTTGACGGGGCAACGTTTACGGGAGACGAGCTTGCGTTCGGATTTAGTTCGTCAGAATCTAGGCTTGACGTGAGTCGGAAAATCTGTTGGTCGGCGGGGACCATAGAACCAAGGCTTGACGTTGAAACGGCGGTATGTGACGTAAGCAAGTACGGGGAATTTATACCAGGGTCCTGAACTTCCTGTAAGGGTCGAGTGAACAAACAAGCAAACAGTGCGTACAGTGGCGTGCTCCTCCTCAGCGGGACGACTCTTGCGGGGAGAACGGGAAAATGGCCATCCGACCATCTTGCGGGACGCGTCGAAAAGATCCTCAGGGGCTCGGACTGGAGTGTTCTCGTCGTGTCTGGGTGTGGCCGTGGGACGAGAAAAGAGACGCTGGAAGGAAGACGGTCGGGTACGGTGTTTTTGAGAAGTTTCGAAAATGACAGTGTTACTAAAGAGTGGTTGGGAGGAAGGAGAGACGTCAGCGACGTCGAGGGACTCGCCGACCAGACGGATGGACTCTTTAGCAGAATGGGTATGCTTCCGAGTCCCCGTCATGGAGGTGAAGGGGAAGGGAAGGGTAAAGAGCAGGAGCAACAATGGCGGCGTGCAGAAAGGCCAAAGTCTGCCAAGCGAGCGGCGCGAGGGTCAATTTTTTACAGATCCCTGCCGCAAGGCTTGCCTAGTCTTGTTTTGGAGTAGATCTCGACGTTCCATAACCAAGCTTGCCCGCATTTGGCCATACTCAGGTCTTCTCTCAACCTTATATTCCTTCTCACCTCCCCAACTTCCTCTGCCGCCCCCGCCAACTATGCCGCTACGTTCATTAAAACGCGCTCATATCCAGTCATTTGTCGCTGCAAGTGCGCCAATAACACGCTCTGTACAGCCTGGAAACTAGCCTATCTTAGCAGCTCCACCGGCTCCGCATCGCTTCCGATGTCTAAAATATTGTGTGGCGCGTCCATTCTGAAGTTGGAGTCACGATTCTCCACGAAACAATAGACAAACAAAAAGCTTTCACACTCGAAGCTGACATAGAATTAGTGGGCTGCGGTACTAAGCTAACTCTCATCATACACAGTCCATTGGACGCGTGCTCAAATAGCCATTATACAATCGTAAATCTATAATGTCTTCGTCAGTGCAAACTTCATAACACAGATCTCACGTACGCTTCGCTTCTCCAATCCGTACCGGTGACTGCCTTTTCCTCGCTTTCTGACACGCGGCTGATCCATCCAGAAGGATGCCCAGTATCAACCACAGACGAGCGCTTGCTGGAAATAACTTTGAACTGTGACTTGCTCTCCGATGACCGAACGCTGTGTTCCTCTTTGTGACGTTTAAATAACTCAAAGAAAAACGGTTGAGACGCATCACTCGGAGCACCGCTGACGCTCACCTCTTGCAACACCTGCGTTCGATTCATTTCATCGCTCGATTTAGCTTCCTCCATACGATCTCTGACCGAAACCAACTGTCCATCGACGTATTCCAGCCCCGTCCGGATAGCACCAGCAATCGCTTTCTTGATTTGCCGCTTCACTAAGCCAGTCGCAAGAGGCTTCAACGTTTTGTATAGTAAGTCGTGCTTCGAGTCACGTATACTGAACTTGAGTGAGCCGACTTTGACGTGCACATCTTTGACTTTGAAAACAGAGCTTCGATCTTTGCCCGCCGAGACCAGCTGGACGATAGCCGAGACACCAGATCCTCCCATGACGACGTCCGCCATTCCCGAATCTGAGACCTTGGGGAAGCCTGTCTTCTTGTGGAAGAAGAAGGCGACGTCACGCATATCCGCCTGCATTTGTGTGAATGTGAACGTAAATTCGTGGCGGTCCTCGTCGGCAATAATGTTGTATGGGCTGAACTTCATATAGTTATGCGCGACCAAGGTGACGATGTTCGGGAAAAGATTGCGACCCTGGAGGGTAAGATTCTCGAGAACAAGGTCCAACGCATCATCGGAATACTCGATACGTGGGATTGGGAGGTATCCCACCTAGTTTTCTTGTAAGTAAATGTGTGTTGAGGTCAGAATCTCATACCTTGTCCACTAGCGTCGGCACAATCACCCTACGAATATCCGACCATAGTTCTGGCTTAAAGTTGAGATTCCCTTCGTTATCGAACAGCAAATCCCGCGTCAGCCGTGCCCAATCTTCGCCAAACTGCTTGTTAAGTGGGTCATTGCCCATGGCGGAAAACCAATCGCCGATAGAATTGAACATATTGTCAAAGTGTGATCGGTACTTCTGGTCCCAGAACTTCCTGCCCGACTCGCGAATTTCTTTGCCCTCGCGGCTGCATTCGTCTCCAAGGACGAAGCCAGCCTCCAACAGCAACTTGGAAGCGTCATCAAAGCACATAACCAGATTGAAAATCGTTTCATACCTTGCGAATGAATGCATTCAAATGTTTGAACCATGCACTGAATTCTTCGTCCCGACGAGCATCGTCATTAAGGGCACCGATGGAATCAAAAATGAAGTGCATGCTCTGCCCATTAGCGAAACGCTCGAGGAGTTGTCGAAGTTCAGAAACTGTTTGTCGAAGAGAAGGATCCTATTCGAGTTTCAGCAGACGAATCACGCAAATAAAAATCAGCGCGACATGGATGATATTGCCCACCCTCTCTTTCCCTTTCTCGCTTGCACCTTGCCCGAGTTCCGTGTACTCTTCGGCAACGGAAAGAAGCCATTTGATCGCGTCTTGGTAATCGCTGTGCTGCTGACATTCCACAATGACCTTCTTTCCGCGATAGATAAACTGATCTCGGCGTTCAGCAGGAAAGTACTCGTCCGCCAGGAAGTCTCGTCCTTTCTGAACGCGCTCTGCGGCACGTTTTTTCAAATCTTCAGGTGAACGTTCCATAAATTTCTCCTAAGTACGACATCAGATGAGGGAAACCCAGCAAATACGACGCAATGGACAGACTTTAACATCCTTTAAACGTCCTTTGAAATTACGTTTCTTGCCCTCAACTTCCTCTGCCGAGTCTGTTGATGACTCCATCGCAGCACTACTTCCCGTAAGATGAAGCGCGGAATCATGGTGAACCGACAAACTCACCCTTGGGATTCATCAGACGACTCCACCATTTCGCTGGGGTGCTGCGCTTGCTCCGTTACCTTTTCACCCACGTCGGTGGCGCTCTCCTGAACAGACCTACCCGGTTGCTTGCCAGCTTGATCTCCGGTTGCTCCTTCGCTTTTGGTTGCCTTCGCCGTGTGTTCATCAGCTTGGGTATACTGCTCAACACCAATATCGGTACGCGGTATGCTCACGTCAAGAACTGGCGTTCCTCCGGTATCTGTTTTCTGCCCGCCCATAGTAACGAACTCGCCCTCTGGAGCAGATTCGTTTACATGGCGAATCGCCTCTTCATCCGGTCGAATAGTCTCGGCTGCCTTGGAAACACCTTTCGCCAGGAGGTCGCGCCCGATTACAGAAAAGTCTGAAAGAAGTTTTCGGACCTCGGAGTTTGTAAGAATAAGCGAAAGCAGGGTTCTAAGATGTCGAACGGCTATAGAACAATGTACATGAGACGTGCACACTCGACCAGGATATGTATATATGCGCACCTATGCGACTTTCTTCGGACAATTTGCCGCGATCGACTGGAGAAATTCCTCCAGGAGCTGCTTTAGTGCTCTCCGTGTCTATGTCGCGGGTATGCCAAACGAAGTTTTGAAAGAGCTCGTCCGCGTTTTTCCGCATCACAATGAGACGGGCAGTCTCTATTATGTCGCGTGCATCTTGGATAAGCTTCTGTCCGCCGGGAGAGAGCTTGTCGATCTCAACGGGTTCAGCCTCTCGGATATACGACAATGCCTTATCGATTTGAATGTTAGTAGGCATGCGACCTTGCCTGAAGGCCTGGATGATTCCGTATAACTGGAGCTGAACGTCCTCTCGTTATGGTAATTGGTAGGGTTGATTTGCACGATACTTGCCTTCCTATCGACATCGGCGGCCTGCACACTTTTGTCCGCCGGCGCGGTGACTGAACCCGGCACGGGGTGCTCTGATATGTCTTGTGGTGCTGGGGGCAAGGACATTTTTGCGCACGGAAAGAAAGTAAGGAAAGAGAAAATGTTCAAAAGATGCCGGCGCGGTCTGGTTTATATACCTCCTATCCGCTGAACGACGTCATCGAGAATGAAGTCACAGCGGGATCTCTTGCCTTTTTTGGAACCTCCGAACCTGCGTTGCTCCGACTTGCCCATTGCTCCATCGTTCGCGCCACGCTGCTCCATGATTTAAACTAATGCTAAATCTTATCGTGGGACTGTCGCATTAACCGTAATTGTTTTACTCCTATCGTTAGTAACGGCTATGCTAAGCGCTCGTGCGGCAACTTTCAGTACTCTGCTATAGGTGCTGTAGGGTCTGTATTTCTCACTACCTTTCTGTACAGAGCATAGCCACCATACTGTACAGGAAAAGGTTGGTTTACTTATCTGAATGGTGCAAACTGAGCCGCGCGCTTAACATCTGTACCACCTGACTGACGATTCCCAATATATCGGAATGTCGCTTTGTAATAAACATACACTAGGTATAAATTGCCCGCCTTACTGAAGGGCACTATTTTCGAGAGACACTATGTTTAGGCAGTTTGATCATCTGCATGGGAACGAGGGAAAGGAATGAGCAAATGTCTCAGATATGGACCGTGGTTCCGAATATTTATACGTGAACGCATCTGACCCCACCCTTTTGCCCAACCCACATACTTCAGGCTTCAGCCGTGCGGGTAACCAAATATTCACGGATGGCGGTGCATCACGAGGCCACTCCACGGGTTGAGTCCCACTATGTGTGGCTTGGGAGTTCCCTGAACAGCTAAGGGAGGGTGGTGAGGTCGGGATGGCAGTAGCCTTTCTCCTCACCGACTGATCGGAAATCACTGTTTCACTGTAGGCATGTTTTATCCATCGAGTAGCTTCTATAAGTGCTCTACTACGGACGCGAGTTAAGATCCCCGACGCTCTAATCAAATATTTCAGAACAAAAAAATTGACGAAAAAGAAAGAAAGACAAGTCGTTATCAAAATGTTCGAGATGGCTGTCCTGTTATGGAGGGTTTTTGCGGTGCGTTTCCTGGGAGGTTGAAAAGACGGTCACGTTTGGCAGTTGGAGTTTGCACTCTAGTGGGCTCCCCCTCGGGGGTAAATTTCTCGACAAAATAAAGATGACGCAAGCTTCCAGCCCTATTTCATCCCTGTAAGTGGGACGAAAGGTCAGGGCCTTGACAGAATCATTCCTATGGATATTTCCTGGTAATGCAGCAATCAATGCTGTCGAATGTGAACATGGATACAGGATACATGACGTGAATATAAACGACCCGGAGCTCACCCGAGGCTGATCAGATACGGTAAGATGATGGTGCATCGAGTGTATTAGCCGAGGAAGCACTGGCGATCGTGTTTCAGAAACACGCTTTGCGGAACCGAGTGCATTGCCCCGGGGAAACTGCAACCCTACCTGCAAGCAGACTGGGGTTTCGATTACATATACGCGGACGGGCCAAAGAGTCATGAGCATACGCGTCCCGAGTTCATCTTTTCCACACAGGAACAAGATGGTTGGCTGTGCTGGCGGAGGGAGGGCTGCCGCAACTGATAATGAGCTTGGAATGACGGATCCAGATATGACGGTGCCCTGATCGGGGGTGGTTCCTTGTTATTCAATGGCTGTGCACAATTCAATAGACTCGGGATGTCCGGGGTCCTGTGAGCTCACGAACGTGCATCCAGGCGAGCTCGGATTGGGTCGCACGAAAACCGAGAGGCAAGTGAACTCTGCGCAGGTGAACATGTGTGTACGGGGACAGGGATCTTAGTCACGTACCTGAATTCCACTGGATAGCGAATATCTCCTTTCCAAGCATGCTTCATTATAATACCTGACGAGACTGGATTAGCTATCCCTCCATTCCCCCTTACCTTCCCCTCCCCGCTTCTTCTTCCGCTCTCCTGCCTCGCTAATTTGTGCCAGCGATGTTTAATGATTCCGTTAGTTTTAACGGTGGCACTCGCGTCGAGGTGATTCATCAAACGTTTTGTGATACCTCTTCCTATTATATTAACCCTAATGATAGGTCGTCGCCGTCCTCGCGAATTGCGGCAGAGACACAGACAGAGCCAGGCAGGCCCTGGTGACGTGGATTCGACACAAGCAACATAAAGGCCGTAGCACCGAACACATCCTCGCCAAACTACGAGATATCGAATCAAAGGCTCGTCCCCCTCTGTCCCTCGGACAAGGACCGCCACCTGACTTCCCCCATTGAAGTTCATCAAGGATACCTCCCTCCACAATGCTTTCCGCGATGCCAGAGCCCTGACATTTTTGCCCCGGCCTCCAGATCTGCCGCTCCCTGACTGTATCAGGAAAAGGTCAGGGAGTCAGGTGGTGCCCGAATATGCACATTCTCCTTCCGCACCTACTTATCCACGACCGAGTTCAATGTCTTCCTCAATTTCCGAGGAATTGACACAGGTGAATAGTCCGCAATCCCCTTCCTTACGCTCGTCTCGGAGCTCCTCTCAGACGTCAGATTTCTCCTGGGGAAAATCAAACACATCCAGCGCAGGTCGACCGCCGCCACAACCTCAAGGTCTCCCACGTATTTCCGAGTCTCGGTCACCTCCCATTCAAATCCCTCGCACGCTTCGGCCAGGGCCCAGTTCACCCATTTCATCTTCCCCAGAAGAGGCGGGTGTTCATCTCAGATACCATCATCTATCTCGTCCAATTGGCCCGCCTCATCAATCTCACAGTCCAGTAGCCCCTCACTCGGCCAGTTCTCCAGATCCTCCAGTTCCTTTTCGTCGCCAAAACTCGAATTCTCGCTGTTATGCACCCCATGAGTATGTTCCCCCGGAACCTTCACCACGAACGCAGGCGCCACGCCCCCGGCCGCGACGAAGCATTTATCGACCACCTGGAACACCCTCCTCAGAAGAGTCAGAATCTCGTCCGCAGCACCCTCATATGGCTCGGTCAGCAGAACGCGTGTCCCCAGGCCGCTCCCGAGTCACGCCACCGAGGACCAATCCTCCGGATGTACCTTTGCCACCCGTACCATCCGATGACCAGGGCATGCATTCGAATGATGGCACGTCCAATAAAAGCCTGCTCATGGAGCAGCCTCCCACACCTGTGCGATCCCTTACGATGGATGCATCCACGCCTGTGCGCCCACTGCCGATTCAGCCTATCCCCAGTCCTATCCCAGGCTCGGAAGAGTGGGAGCAAATAAACACGGTCAATGGAAATTCGCTACAGCAATATTGGCACGGATCGAGCGGCGAGCTGCCTTTGATGCGCGCCGCCGCACGCCAGGACAGCCCCGTCTTCGCGTTTCACGAAGACCGCGCGAGCTACACTGGTATTGGCCCCCCTCCTCCCTATCTTACCCCACTGGATACTCATTCTCCCCTTGATGTGCCCACCATTGGCGACAAACTGGACAGGGCGGTGGAAATCTGCGGGGGTTCCCAGGAGGTTCGGCACGAGGTCTACAAGTGCATCAAGTTTTATCGTGGGTACGAGCCACCGTATTGGCAAACCCGGCTCCAGGCGTGTGGTCTGAACGCTGAAGCAGCCAAATATTTGGTGGACGAGATGTCCAAACAGGTCGACTGGGCCTCATCATTCAGCAGAGCATCTTGACAGTGACATTGATACCCCACTCGACGCGGTCTTTTTCGTTTTTCTCAGGATTTGTGGAGAACCGGTACATAGTGTTCATAATGTTGCGCCCCATCATATCAGCCTGACGATGCTGATCACATTGTATATAAAAGTCGTTTTTGTTCTTGGTTTTGTGTAGTCTGTCTGTCCTTTGTTGTTTTCTGGTAGTTTTAGTTTTCCATCAATGCCATTCCCCGGCCGTTCGGGATGCTGCGAACGTGTCCTCCGGTAATTCCTCAACCGGTGCTGTGCCGAATTTAAAGTACTTAAGGTGACTGACTCGAATTCACCCTGAAATTTTACTTTCACACGCGCACAAGTTCTATGCAGAAAGTTCTTCAGTCCAGAAAGTTTAATCTGTCCACTTTTATCCCACCAACATTTAATTCCTCTGCACCGCTTTGTTTCTCTTCATATCCACCAACCATATCGTTTTCTCCCACAAGACCCCAGGTGGAGTCTGGACCAAGATCCGACCAGAGCGTCGCGACGAGGGAAAAAAAGAGGGTCTAGAAGGCCCTCTAGTAGCCCTTGCATACGACATGCATCCGCAGTATATTATAGCTTGGCAAGTCATGTCCCTCCCCTCTTCCCATGCTTGTCATCGTGACTGGTTATGAGCACGAGGTTTACTTTTTCGATCCGCACGGCATGGATAGTAGGTCGCACGTGTTTTTCCTGTTATCCATGAAATAACTCGTGGCACTTTCCGCCAAGCATCTGCCATCATGATCAGCCATCCATTTTCTGATGATGATGTCAACCTTTATTTGGCACCATACGTCCCGCCCCTCATCAAATGAAACCCGTCGAACGAGGGAGCCCGCCATTGGGCCCGACCGCATGGAATGACTATAGCCGCACACGGCCTATCATGATACATACTCCTTTCATTTCGTCGTTTGGGCGTCAACATCACGCATCACGTACGTTGATGTCAACGAAACATAGATTACGTCTTTCCGCAGTTAAACATGATGCGCGTCATATCTTGGCGTCGCTATCGATCGTGCCTTGCCTTGAGTACGGGGCGGCGACACAGCCCAATTGAGGCCACAAACAAGATGTACGTACAGAGTACCCTGGTTGTATCGGCCCATTTGGCGGAGGCGCGCCCCTTGCAGACATTACTCATACGTTTCACAAGTCAACGGCCGACGTCATCCGAATCTGCACCAGTGTTTGTGCTGATGCATGGCTGTTGATAGGTTTGTGCTCGTACCTGTACCTGCATGTCAAGCCTCGAAGC
>JBBPLP010000749.1:0-13364 GCA_038089875.1 Fistulinella prunicolor
CAAATTCATCTACCATTCCCTCCATCGCTGCTCCAAACTCGAGTTCTCTTGGCCGGGCCAGGAGTGGTGCCAGCTCCTTGTCCAACGTTCTCAACGTCTTTTTCAGTGGGCATCAGCGGCATGTAGGTTCATCAACGGGGATGATACGGTTGGATTGGACCCCCGTGACCGGTTTGAGGAGCTTTTGCGAACAAACAATAGCGACGGCGTCTACTCCCTAGGCAACCTTTACATAAGTATACTCCGACAGCTGTTTGCTACAGATAGTGCTCGTGCCCGATTTCGGGAGGTGATGGCCATTGTTGTTGCGCTTACAGAGCCATTATCTCTCACTTCTCTGACTGCTCTCTTTGGCGACACCCTGAGGGCCGAAAATGTCATCAAACCACTGGGATCGCTATTAGATGTGGCCCTGGATGAAGAGAAGCCCGTACGCCCCCTCCACACATCATTCCGTGACTTTTTACTGGACGAGCATCGGATCTCAACTTTCCACACCGCCATTCTACCACAACATTTTCTCTCTCGGGCGTGCATTGCTTGAGTGCATGCGGCAGATGCTCAAGTTCAACATCTGTGATCTGAAGGACTCTCGACTGCGCAATTCCCAAGTACCCGACCTGATGACCCGGGTGATGAAGACTATTCCCCCTCATCTCGCATACGGGTGCCGATATTGGATGGATTACCTCTGCCGTACAGAGTGTACCGCCGATTTATTGGACGACGTAACCTCATTCTTCAAGAACTTCTTCCCCTTCTGGCTGGAAGCCATTAGCCTTCTCTCCCTCCACTCCCCCATTTCCCACATCTTGGGTGCCATTCAGACCTGTACTGCCCTGGAAAAATGGACCAAGGTATGATCTACATATTTGTAGTAAGAAGTGAGTGGTATTGATCATAATGTTGGTAGGGCCATGACATTGCCACAGTAGCCTCAGAGGCATGCCAATTCATTCAAGTATTTACTCCTGTGATTTGAGAATCCACTCCCCATTTGTATTTATCAGCCATGCCTCAGAAACCCCCCAGTTCTCCACTGAGACAACTCTGGGCTAGCCACCTTCAAAATCATCTGTCAGTGACTGTGGGTCATCCACCAAGCTGGCCAGCAGATATTCTTACTCTACAGGGGCACACAGGTTCAGTTTTCTCTGTTGCCTGCTCACCTGATGGGAGTCATGTTGTCTCTGGCTCTTTAGACAAGACCATCAGGGTTTGGAATGCAGTCACTGGTCAGTGTGTGGCAGGTCCATTCCAGGGGCACACTTCTTTTGTCTGGTCTGTTGCCTATTCACCTGATGGCAGTCATATTGTCTCTGACTCTTCAGACAGCACCATCAGAGTTTGGAGCCTGCAAGAGCTTCCTCTCTTTAGTAAAATGCATTGGAAAGAAGATGGCTGGGTTGAGCTCTCTTCTGGTGCTTGTTTCTGTTGGATTCCCCCTTGGGCCAGGAATGGGTTTCATTTTCCTATCTACTGTTTAGTTTTATCTGGCCATCAGACTTACAAAGTTGACTTTAGCAATTTCTTGTATGAAGAATCTTGGGTGTCTTGTTGGAAGTAGTAACTTGTTCAGTTGTTGTCATTAGTATTGCCCATGCTATATCTTGTCTTTTGTTTTCTTGTTTGCTTCTAATGATAGTGTTGCTGTGCTTGACAAGAACAAGTTGTATTGATTCACATTAGTATGAGCACTTGCTTAATGTATATTGGAAGAACTCCAAACCTCAAAGGGTTAGGCACCCAGGCACCCACTCTTATTCAGAATCTATACAACTAATACACAAACTTCATGAATGGGATCAAGAACTCAAGTCTGCATATTGGCCATTGCTCCTGGTGATTCAGACAGATTTCTAACCTGGGTACTGCTCAGAGGTCAAGAACGACTGCCACCTTTCGACGGCGTTCCCCCGGCAACATGGCATTTCGCTCTCTCGTCTTTAACTCCCCGCCCCCATTCTAGTACAACTACGAAAGAAAGGTAGGTAGGGAACAAAAGAGCATTGTAGCGATGCAGTCGGCGAATACGTTAGGAATACTACATACACACCTCAATCGTTCTCAATAGGACCAGTGGGGCTAATCCCGTTCGTACCATTATCTGTGCAAGGCAGAGAGGAAAGAAAGATAGAAACGATAACAACAAATAGGAACAATGAGACCAAGACAACGGCGATGTCGATTTTTTGATGTCCATACAGCACACCTGGGTTGCTTCTAGTCTGAACGTCGGATGTTAGATGAGTGGCGATGTGAAAGACGGGCATGATCATGCACGGATCAAGCGGCGATAGGAACGGCGGACTTGGTCTCATTCTTCTTCCCTGCTGCTGCTTCCGCATCTTGAACGGCCTTCTTCGTCGCCTCCAGTTCCTTCATCTGCTTTTCCAGTTTATCCTTTACGTTGTCTGTCGTCCCCGCGCCCTTATTTGGAACATTAAACGTCATACTTCGATGGACGCTTCCGCCGATGCTCCCCGTCTCGGGGGTTGGCACGCTGACCAGTGGACCGTTGGTAGACAACCCGCGGTGGAACGAGGTCGGCAATACACGGCCATCGGGGTGTTGGAATGGACATCCCGCACGGGTACATGCAGCGCCGAAACGGCACTGCTGGTTAAAGTGGGTGTTGGTCGGACGTGAGGGGTGCGAAAAAGAGCAGTTAGGTCGGGTGCAAGAAGCACCGAAACGGCAGGGGACTGGACTGGGAGGTGTACTAGAGTAAGCCGGCGTGGTGTGGGGATGAGGGTGTGTTGAGGGTGGTTTTTGAAGTTCGGCGCCTGCGAGAATAAACTAAGCAAAGGAAAGTAGCAAGAGAGGAGATATTGCTTACCAGGAGTGTTGACGGCCGGACTAACGTGTGATTTGATACAATCCTTATCATTACAATCTTTGCCCTTCTCGCAGGCTTCCGTGCTCAGTACCACCCCGCTCTCGGCCGTGGCGACTGGCGACGGATGAGAATACCTACACTGTGAATTGGTGCACTTGGTGCCAAACTTGCACAATGTTGGAGACTGAGGGCGCTCCGGCAGCGCATAGGGTATCCGTTGCTGCTGAGCAAGAGGGGCCGATAGTTGTGCGGACGCAGAAACTGGAGTTGGAGCAACTATGGGCACGGAAGCCTCGACAGGTTGAGTTGCGATGTTCTCCGATAAAGGTTGGGGTTGCACTTGTGTTTGCGTAGGAGTTGGCGATTCGGAACTGGGTGCTGGTGATGCGCCTCCATGTCCACCTCGTCCTGGTCCTCCGCCACGGCCTCTTCCGCCCCGTCCCCCACCTCGTCCTCGTCCATTTACCCCCTGTGTCGCTGCTTGCCCTTGAGGGAATGTGCCACCTCCTTGGTACATACCCAGGTCCCCCTGTGGCATCCCTGGGAAGCCGCCACCCATCATCTGACCAGTGGTAGGATTGAGCATTCCCATCGAGGTGGCCATCTGAGCCATGAGCGCCATCTGGTTCATCATCATCTCCTGTAGCATCATCGTGTTCGTGTTGACATTAGCAGCAGTCATATCCATCCCGACGCCGTTTTGAAAACCCATCATCATGCTTGGGTCGGGCGTTGCCCCACCGGGGGGCATGCCACCGTTCGTAACAGCATCAATACGAGCTTGTATTTCATCTCCACGCGCATATGATGGATGTGCGTTGTTCCGTCCACCTACACGGTCTAACAGACTCCTTCCACTCGCACCCGTACCAACATCTCCTCTTGAACCACCGCTTTGCATCGCGCGTGGGCCAGTTGGAACGTCCATACGACGTGTTTTCGATGGGCCATGACCAGTAGGTGAAGGCGACCGGACCGATGCTGTTCGTTTCTGTCCGTGACTGAGGGTCGAGGAAAGTGCTTGTTGATAGAGAGGGGCACCACCGGGCGCCTTCAGCGGCCGTCGAATATCAGCTGTTGTGGAAGGAGAATGAACGGGAATTTCAGATGTAGTTGGGGGCTTCGGCGTGGTTGTTGACGTGAGGGAAGGAGAAGTTGACGAGGACGTTAGTGGTATTTCTGACTCTGGAGCACCTTTGGCGGCTTCGACAAATAACCAGTCGGTGAAACTAGGATCTGTTGAAATGAAGGATTGTCAGCGACAACATAAACGGTATAAAACAGGAAGAACACTCGAACCAAAGTCGGCCCCAATTACTAAAACAAACAAGAGTTGGTCAGCCTGGCGTCAAACAAACTCAAGACAGGCTATAATACTTACAGTCCTCGAGCTCAGAGGTTATTTGGGCTGTAGAAGCAGAGAACGTCAGCACAGATGTTACCGATGCAGAGCGCCCAAGGTCGAGAGCAAGAAGGTCGGCGTACCAGCAGTCTTATTATTTATGATCATGATAGTAATATACTCTGCCATAACTGGGTCTGAAGAATACCTGAGTAAGTATTGAAGAAAGTGGCAGTGGCTTTGGAAGACTGACCAGCATCGGGACTGAAACCCCGCTTCATGAGCTCGTCTTGTATCGCATTCTGGAAAAAAAGTGCTGGGTCGGCCATAAAGTGGACAAATACAGTTGTTTATACGCACTTGGAGAGTATTAGCGCGTTCAGTTCCAATTGTAAGACCAAAAGGCATTTTGGGGGGAAAGCGAACGACGGAGGTCGACGACGGTGATTGACAAGAAGGAGCGAATTAACGTTGGCCGTGCGCGGGAGCGCGAATGACTAATATGATAAGTACTTGGCAAAATAAATAAATATTTTTGTCAAAGTGATGACTCGGACCAACATTACGAACATTTTACACTGCACTGTCTACGACGAAAGGGATCGCCTTCTCATTCAGGGGCTGAATCACTCGCTCAAACCATGTGCCAGTGCGCCGGATGCCTCACTCGACCATACTCCAGAAGAACCTTCGCCTAACTCATCCCGTCGTTGCAAGGTTGCGAGCTGACATCGCTCAGCTTCTTGCTTTGAGACAATGGCTTGCCTCCTTTGTCTTAGCTGTTCCGGTGACATTCGTGCATGAACGGGCGTGGTTCTAAGGATGCACATCAACACCAACATTCGTTTGCGTCGTGGTTCGTCACTTACGATGATGTACGTCCACCCAAGTCTTCTTCCTGATCACGCTGACGAGCAGCAACAGTCGGAGGGCCCGCTGGCCTGCAGGAAGATTGAATTAGCACGCCCTTTTTCCCATTTGTAAAAGAAACGTCGCACTCACACGTCGTCCAACTCCTGGAGTCGAATCTCGCGATCCGACATCAACTTCTCGCCATACAACCACCTTCTATCCCACCTCGGTTGCATGTCTTGCCAATGTCGGAAATATGTTTCCATCCTCTCCCTTCGTCCGCGCTCGGCCTTCGCGAGGTCACGCAAGTCCTTCACTCTTTCGCGAAGCTTCCGAGCGGTCTCGTCTTGATCCATCACTTCTTTGAGAAGGGCGACATCCTTTGCCGAAATTTCTCGCATGATCTGGACACAGCGCCGTAGATCATTGGGATTGGCTAGCGGTGGTGTGCCCGCGCGCGAGGACACGGGAGTGGTGAAATCAAGTTGATCCTCTTCTGTCATTTCGGATTCTGTACCGCTGAAGAGATCTTGATCGTACGGGAGGTCAGTTGGCACCGTGTGCTTCGGGGATATCGATCGTGGAGCTGATGGCCCGGCCTCAGTCTGCTGAGGATCTGTAATGGCATTTAGATGCTGGAGTATTGTCCTGGACGCTCGATATAAATTCTTACCCTCGACACTAGTGACAACAGCTGCGTTGGATTGAATTCCAATCTCACCGACACCAGAGAACTGATCCATCCCTACTCGGCTCTCGGGCATCGATGAGACTAGAATTTTTTTCAATGGAGCTTCTCTCTTAACTCTCTTTCGCGATGGTCCTGCCTCAGCATCATCCTCGCTTGGCCTACATCGCATGTCATCAGCTCTCCACATAATGGTGTTCGGTTCCTCTTGCCCTCACTTACCTTGATCTCTTAGGTTTCTGGAGGTTAACTAATTGTTGGATGATCAGGTCTGTCTTCATGTTTGCCCTAACTTTGTGAGCCTGACAAGTATCGTTAGCGCCTCACGGTACGAGAACATGCACGCCTACCATGGCAACTTTCTGTAGCTGGGCACGAGGGAGTTTTCGGAGACTTGCTTCACTCAGGCCTAAGTTATCACCCTCTTCTGCCATAGATGGTGCTGAGCCCGTTGACTCTTTTTTCAGGGCAGCCTTAGGGCCAACAGTTCTCGCCTTGGATCTGGATAGGAAGTTCACCATGGCGTATGTATGTATGTATGCCTTGAGATCTAAATGTGTTGTTGTGATAGTCTCAAGTATTCACTTCCGGATGTGAGAAGGGCAGAGAGGGAAACTTATTTCAGACCTCATAGGGTGCGTGATTTATAGTACAGCATTCAAGTGGTCCACTAGTGATACTTAACAATGCTGTCATCATTCGGACCTACACCACGTGGATGTACGATCAACTTGAGACCCATTTTGGGAATATGACACAGGAACTCGGCGCCTTCTCTAGACTCAACTACCAAAATGGCTGGAAATAGGCAGAGTTGGCGAACACAAAGCAAGTCCGGAAGTCAGACAACAATGGAAAATTGAGACATAACATCCGTCTCACATTTTCCATTGTTGTCCCTTTTTGGCCCGTGGACCCCGCCGCGTTCGTCCTTGTGACAGACGAGTTCACGACAGGAAACTGTGGACATTCTGCGTGGAAGTTTAAAAGGTTGACTCGGTGCTTGGACCACACATTCAGCGTTGCGGGAATCCCATTCCTCACTTCTTCAATCATTGAGCGTCAACTTCCCATCCCCCTCACGCAAATACCACGACATGGCAATCACGATGGATAGTCCAAGACTTCGCAAGCTCACGCGCTCGCAACTCCAGTCCCTCGCCAAGGTGAGTTCTCTTGCTCCAAGGCCTTACTATGTACACTAACTCGACCCTACCTCGCAGCGAGAAGTCGTTCGCGCCGTCGGCAAGACCGAAGATATCATCCGCAGACTCATACGGAAACATCCCAGAGGTGTTCCGATAGCCGAGTACGTGGCCCTCTCCTCCCCACGCGCGTTCATGTAACTTACCTTCCCGGACCTCAGGGACGCCGGTGACACATCTGCTCCGTCGGCGCCAACTTCAGAAACCAAGGTACTCAACAAACAAGGAACTGGACCATCACCGGTTCCAGAAACTACCAAAGATCTTACGGATCCAAAAGGTATGTACATATGCATACGCATTCTGCGCAAGGGCCTTACATTAGCAATCGTCGCTCACGGTTGCCTTCTGCTAGGCAAAGGTAGACTAGTTGCTCAGACAACTTCTCCTTGTTCTTCCCCTTCCAGCTCGGTAGAAACCCTACGACTTCTCTGTCCCGAAGGTAATTTCCGTCCTCAGCTTTATGATCCATTGTCCTCACTCCCTCTCTCGCTCCTCCGGTTAGATGAACTCATAGCCGGCCCGTCCATGACGAACCGTGACAGTGCCTCTGGGCCTGAACCGGAGGTTACCGAGGCCGAGACGCTGCCGGACTACCACCCAACCGAACCTATTACATTCTCCGGAGGGCTATCCCCTGTACCACCATTGGAACCCCCATGCCGCTATCTCAAAACCCACAACGAAGAGAGAGAACCGCACAACGATGCTCCCGCGCCGCCAGTGGCTCCAAACCCCCCCGGCTGGCGAGCCGATGAAGAAGAGGTAGACGAAACCTACGACAATGACAATCTGAACGGGTACGACATTAACTACCCCGAAAGCGGCCCAACCCTCCACGCGGTAAAGGATACCCTCCGGCAATTCACCCAGCTCACCAACAAGTTCCCGTTGCTGGAGAGCGACGTTGCCGAGAACGGACGGCTCCTGCAACTTGCCGAGGCGTTGCTCGAGAAATTAACGCCAGACGCACGCGAGCTAGTCGTCACGCGCGAATATCTAGAGACCTTCGGGCTCGGCAGGATGAAGCAGAAGCGGGAGATCTGGGACGGGACCGGCAGGATGACCAAGACGACGCGCAAGGTGCGGATGGAGTGGTTGCGGGCGACGCGCAAAGAGGGCGCGGAAAAAAAGTGGAAGAAGATCAATGAACAGAACAAGCAGTACGACGGCAGTCCGGTGCCGCTTTCAGCGTTCGTGTACGTGTTTTTCACTTTTTTGCGCTACGTCGCTTTTCGAGGTGATCGAAACTGATTTTGCTACCGTGCCCGTAGAATCGAAAGTGACGAGGACGTGATCGAAAGTTTGGAGAGCACGCCTACGAGCAGCCAAAACGGAAGCGCCAGTTCTTCCAAGCGAGCAAGGGAGGAATCGGATGGAGACGACGATAACAATGTTGGCATTGAGCACCGGAAGAAAAGAGCTCGTTCATAATTTCTCCCCGCCCCTCGGATGTTGCATATAGTTCTTTCGTACGTACAATACTAATATGTGCACAAGATGTTTTCACGACTCATCAATGACACGCATGTGTCCAATGTCACTTCGTTAACACCCCAAATGTTTTAATTCCAAGATGGCATCACCACGTCGAATTCACTGGAAAACAAGCGAACCGCGGTTGCTTGATGGAGCTCGACTGCTATATCTCCATCAAGAGGTACCCTATGGCACTCGTGCAAAAACGCAGATGCGGCAGATGGCATTGGCATAGGTTTAATCAATCCCATCGTTTTCCGCACACGATACACGATACATGAATATGTACACGACATGTAAATGCACCATATGTTGAGAATGTATTTCAACCTGCACCCGCGTGTCATTCGGGCAGTTCGTCTACACGCCCATTGATGTGACGGGCGCCGCCGACACGCCCGCGGCAGCGCCAGTAACATGCTGAAACCCGCACGTTCTTCAATGAAATGCAGCGCCTTGGAAGGTCGCAGGGGAAGATGATCAAACTGATCCTGGCTAAGCCGCAAGAGGGTTTGCGAAATGGGTGCGTGTACACGTTCATATGCACATATGCACCCACCTCGACAAGGGCTAGAACAAATGCAGGAGTCGGGAGAGAACTTGCCCCGATGTCACTGCCCGCTGCATGCTTACACAGGCCTTTCCCATGAACGCCGGAGTCCCGCGGAAGGGCGTCGGCATCGCGTCCTTCGTCATGTGATAGGCGACAGTGCCACCACTTGGCTTCAAAAGAGTTGCTTGGCCGCAGTGGTATCCGTCCGTCTCAAATAGGCAAAAGTTTCGTTCTGTTGCGCAGTAGACGTTCTCCACTGAACTGACTGCGCGCAGGAGCGCTGGAGCCCCGACGGTGAAGTAGGCGGCGGCCTTGTGTGTATCATGTCAGCAATGCACTTGATGACTAAACGCACATCACGATCATCCGGTGTCTGATCATCACCTGCGTAAATTCGGAATTGAGGCTGGGGCGTGTGACCAAGCATACCAGTCCTTCGGCGCTAAGCTCCGATGAGCTTTTTCAACCCGGCTGGTCTGCGGCGTTGACGTTGCAGTTTTGAGACAACAAACTAGCTTGTCATGCGGACCTACTAAAGCACCTCATCCGGTCAATTCACTCATACAGGGCGAGGCAGTGGGCAATGGATTATGCACATTCGTTTGATGCGCCGTTGATGATAGTGAATGGTCGTTTCGATGGAATGTAACGTCAGAGGTAGCTGTCGCACGGACATTAACGCTCACCTCTTTCCCTGTGGGCCACGAAACCATCACCTGCTAGTTGGAAACGAACTGTGACGGCATCTATATAATGTACGAGTGAACAAAAATCAATCAAGTGAAGTGAAGTGAAGTGAAGTGAAAGTGAATGACTCACACCTCCAAGAGCTCACGCTTCTACCAACTTCGCTCAAACCGTTGTCATCGACCATCTTGCCATCGTCCGACTAAGCCGAAACTAGGCACATGGTGACACGTCCTGCGTGTATCTTGCAGAACGACCAGCGTGGTCCTGGGAATCAACGTCAGAGGTTTATTCGTGGCTGATGAAACCGACCACACCTCACCGGACCTACTGTTTAAGAGCGCAGACCTACTGGCTCACATATCTTACACGTGATGGATGAACACTGCCATAACGTGACACAAGGCTGCCGGAGATGGGAGGCCCTCTTCTGATCATAATCATTTCCCCGAATGAGACCAAGTTGCGCGAATCCTCGTTGAACCAGTAAGGCTCATATGCATTTCAGAAACGCCGACGAACAGATGTCCAAAGATAAAAGGTGGAGAAGAATTCTAGACAGAAACATGCTGCGGCGTTGAGGGACATGATAGAACGGCGTCAGACCGTCCAGAAGGCCTGTTCATCCGTTCCGTTCACCCCTTTCTCTAGTGGCACAATCGTCTGACAGCGAGAGAGAAAGAAAACAGTTGATCTGACTTTGAGTGCAAGCGGCGAAGATGATGATAATGAACAACCTCACAGTAGGCCCTTAATGATCTCTCGATCAATTCATGCTCCCTTTCCACGGAAATGTTCCGTCCGGGGGAGTGAACGCTGCTTCGTCATGGAGACTACTTATTCGAGGTGTCTTCTCCGTGCGTGAGCCTGAGTTTGCCATGCGGGCATGCCTCTGCAAACTCGTTCTCAGTCTGAGGCACTGCAAATATTCATTATTGCACAAGGAGCTTAATTTGGCATGCAGGAAACGTGTTTACTTGCCTAGGCCACACCCTCAGTCCTCCCACACTAGGCGAGGCATGCTACACCGCCTACGATGGACGAGTGTGAGAATAAAAAAGGTGCAGATTTAGCCCAGGAGTCAAGAGAATGGCAGTCGGGAACCTCAGAGCAGCCCTTTGAGTGAATTGTGTTATCTAAAACCTGCCTAGATCGCAATCATACCATGCCACCGCATTGATCGCGAGTGCCTCACAAGGCAACACAGAAAGTGAGCAACCCGAGTTGGTCAGTATGCTGCAGCACAACAGGAGTAGAAGCCCCTCTGCTTCCCTGCCACCTTGAACCAAAAAGTGCCGCTTCAGGAAGTGCTCCTCTAGAAACCTGTGCTGCGGAAGAAGAACGGCGACAAGGAAGTTTCCTGTTCGAGAACGTCTTTCATGATGGAATCAATGCAGTAAATGAAAGGCAGTCTGGCATGAGTCGAAAACCCACCTCATCCGCTCTGACACATCGAGTATAGTCGTTCACTGTGATGTGCTCAGTGTGATTGCTGGAACATATGATCGGAGATAGACTTTTTTTCTGTGGGCCCAGTTGAAACAAAATTCCCACATTGCTCTTCGCGGAAAGACGACGCGGACGTTGGCACAGTGATGTGACCAAGAGAGCGTGCACGCTGGCTCGAGAGACATTTTGGTCACATCATGTAGCGCGAACTGGTGCGAACCTCGGAGAAGACAATGGAGATGAGATGCTGACGGCGGACTTTTCCACAGACCTTCATGATCCGTCATGTGGATCGGAGAAAGGGAGACCTCCTGCTCGGCCTGAAGACCATGAAAGAAACCGAGTGGGGATGAAAACCACCGCCGCCGCCCCGAAAGAAAAGACATGGACTAAGAGAGTGGCGCATATCGATTCGAGTGCCAGCGCATCGTAGAATTGACCAGAATCGTTCAATGAACTGCCGCTCCCCCTCGCGATATGGAATGGATGTGGGTGTCGTCTTGCCTTGCTGAGAAGTCATTCATGTTTAGGTACAAGGGGATGTGGTGCACCTTCGTCGCGTGACATGCAAGGGGCGGACACATGCCTTCCATTCTGTCTGTTGACCCATCGCTCCATATCTCGAGATCTTACACCCCCGTGAGGATCTCATCCGATCAAAGTCAACCAGATGAGCCCCTGTTCTGGTGGGACGACGGGACGCACTTCGATGCCTAGGGCTCGTCGTACTGGGAAGCCCGCACTGTAAGCTCGTCGACAGGGCCACAATTTGCGCGCTTAAACATCCTGGCATTCGCCGTCGTCGTGATGGCCGGTTTCCACAATGCGCATTTTCATCTGGCATCTATATCTCGCTATATAGCTTATGACATGCATATCGCATTGGACCCTATGCGGACGATTCCCGCGCGGCTTTTTCCCCCGGTCTCGCCCGAGTCGAGCACGGCGATGGGAAGGCTCTGTCATTTCTGCCCCTCCCCCTCTCATCTCAACGAGTGAGACAGGACCCAGGCGCACTCCGAGTGTGCACCGCCTCCCTTGTCGGATCAAATCTTGCTCGGATGGATCGCTGTGCCACTGCGGTCGCACCACCTCGGGCCTCTTCGCCTCCACCGAGAATAAATAGATTATAAAGTAACACCAAAAACGTTTCGTTCAGCGGAGCCGTATTGCGCTTGTACCCCAGAACGTGGCGTAACTCAATTAAAAAACGTTAGATTGTCGTGACGCGGTTGTGGCATTGATGCGGCACGAGTAACGAAAAAAGAGAGGCACAGGGAGTAGAAAAAAAATCTTGACGGCAATGTAATCGCACTCCATTGGAGCGCACTCGGCCACCGCGCTTCTGTATCACGTGACATCGACAAACAAGGCAAGTATGGCGTGCTACGTTTGTATTGAAAAAAAGTCCCATCAAACTCTGTTTCCTCGAGGCGTGCCACTTCTCGCTTTTGGAGACGCCGCACGGGCGTCACATGCTAGGACGGAAACTAGCAGGAGTCAAGTCAAATCATTCACTGACAGTTTCTGCATGGCGCATTCCAAGGCCTGTCGCTGATATTGAATCTGTAGCCAAAATTCCAATTTGGCCTAGACTACACCTACATAGGCAGGGGAATGAATGTATATCCTCGAAGGGGCAAGCTTACACCACGTGTTTTTACACAACCTTGGTATGTATCGCAGGACGCTAAAGATGAACAGGCGAACCAGTGCGTTTTGGAGCCAACCGCTAATATATTAGGTCAATTCACGGTAGCAGAGCGAACGGTGCTTGAACGGCGCGGTGATAGTCTGAGAAACGAGAATGATAAGATAACAGAGTCAGTTTAGACCTTCGATCGCATCCGTCTTGGTCTGCCTCCGCGGAGTCGAAGCACACTATGGTGGCGCACGCTCATTCGCTGTGATAGTGAGATGAGTCTTCTCTGCCTTAAGGTCAGATAGACTTTACCGACACTTGACAAAAAAACGAGGCGGGGCAGTGTATGAATGATATCCATGTTGCTTATCTACATGGAGGCCTGCCAATGTGCAACGAAAAGAAGAAAAACAAAACGATCGTACATGAACCATCCATAAAGCCTTCCAACCTCTGGCCAATCCATTAGTGGGAAGGCACGCGTTCCTGGATATGATCCGTGGATACGGAAGTGTCGCGGGCCTGCGTTACAGAGTACTCGTGGCCCTGCCAAAGGAAGGAGTATATAGCAACCATCGGGACACGGTGCGTTCTCCGAACCATCAGGGCACCAGATGAACGAGAGGCG
>JBBPLP010000750.1:0-13357 GCA_038089875.1 Fistulinella prunicolor
ACCAAAACTCCAAGCGAGACTGTCGGTGGTTCGGTCTTGGACTTGACGACGTCGACTCGGTACGCGGAACAAGGTCGTAAAGGTAGACGGCAGCGAGGACAAGAACTTCTTGTGATGAAGGACGCGATCACGTGCTGATAATCCACCAGTGTCCGAGAAACTCGGGCTTGAAAAACACCCATACATCCATTTCCACGGAATAAATAGGTATATGCTCAAAACAAGTACTGAACGCGTTTGACTGATGTCGTACAAACTATCGTGTGTATGGTATACTAGTAGCAAAAACGAAGATGTAAAAAACAACCCGTTAGATAACCCAAGAAAGGAGCGACGCGCGTGTGGAGTAAGACGAAATCAATGTGACAGGATAGGGAAGGGTGTGATCATCATCAGCGAGGGAAGGGTCAGAGTACCAACTTGTCCTGGGGTAAGTTATATTTCGGAAGAGGAAGACAGGGTTCTGCACGTAGACACACGAGCGCTCCTAAAAGATGTCTGGACATCTCCACGCTGGGAGGACGGAATCTATGGTATTGAAGCATGCCTGGTTGCGGATATATTGAAGGAGTGAGAAAGGTGACGCCGGGACAGTGCAGGTAAAGGACTACCACCACACCACGAGCTTAGAAGCTGATCAGGAACCCAGCAAGGAGGGTCGCGACGAGACCTGACGACATCGAGAGAACCATGCTCCTCGAGGCACTGCTCGAGACACCGGAGCCCGATCCCGTCGAACCTGAACCTGATGAACCCGAACCTGGTGAACCCGAGCCCGATGAACCCGAACCTGATGAACCCGAACCTGATGTTGTGTTACCTAGATACAAATTAGCAACTGGTTCAGCTATTGAATTCGAAGGGGCCCACCAGTGCTACCACTTGTGGTGTCCAGTCCGTCCGCGAGCTGAGCGAACCCGACAGCTGGGGGATTCGCTTGGAAGACAGAGTACACGTTCTTGAGGAAGGTATCGCCCACGATCCAGGCTGGGGTGCCTGGACCGCTGCCGGCGGTATCTCCGACATCGAAAATACCGCCAGCACACATTTGGGTAGAGCCAGATGTCTCGACCTCGCCTAGATTCATATCGGCTGTGCTGATAGCCCAACTGGCCCCGCCGAAAGAGATGGAAACGGAAACGGAGGTGGTACATGCTGTGCATCAAACCAGGTTCCATGAATGATGCGGAACCATGTGAAGCACTGCAAATACTTACGGAATGCATACATGCCCTCGTTGTCACCGGTCAATGCGACGGCACCTGGGACATTGGACCAGATTTCCTTGGTAAGGCTGGAAGGTGCGCCGATGAGAGAGGTACCAGTGTCGATGGCTGCAAGACCATTGCTGCTGGGAATGGATATCGATTTGCCCTGAACGGTGATGGCTAAGCGAGAACAAAGTGAACAAAGAGCTAATAGGCGACATGCGGTAAAGGCTCACTTTGAACTTGCTGTAGCCAATAGGAGGGGGTGGTGCCATTCGGCATGTCGAGAAATTCGACTTGTCCCGTGTACAGGCTGGAGTTGGTGCCGCCCAGCGTAAACGTTCCACCTGGGGCGGCGTTGATTTCTTGGGGCTGGTTCACGTAGCGCTCCAGGTAGAACGCAAAGACGGGGGAGGACAACATATTTTGGGAATACAAGTACTGCCAGAACGGGGGTGTCTCGAGCTCAGATATCGTTTCGAACCCAAGGCCCATGATGCCGGACAAGCCGTCGCTGAGTAAATCGCTGGTGGTGTCTGAGACGGCCACTGAATAAAATGGTGAACAGCGGTCGCTGGGATGAACGGAAAACGACGCACGTAACACTTGGTTTGGAATGGTGAAGCCTGCAAAGTTGACATTGTCCTGGGCGACAGTGCCAGCGACTTCGCCGGACCCGTAAGCGATTTGGAGTGCGGAAGTCTCGTTTTTGAACGAGGAGGACTGTGACGGGTTGAACGTCGGAACGTCGGACGTACAACTGTCGCATTGATTGGTAGCGACCCACAGATCCGATGAACCTAGAGAGAAACGTAAGAGGAAATTGAGGACGAATTAAAGGGAGGACTTGCCCGTGTCAAGGATCAAGTTGAACGTCTGAGCACTGTGAACGAGTTGACGGAGAAGCGAAGGAAGGAAGGAAGGAATACATACGGAGTTCCGATGTTGACGACGGCGGAATAGCTGGAATCGTTTTGCTGAAGAGTGGTGTGAGTGGTGCCGTGCGATAAATGGGAGAACAAGCGTACCTCGTCCGTGAGGGCGGCCGACGTGGACGTCGATCTCTTCTGGTTCAGAGACTTGTAACCGTACTTGAGCCGAACGGCGTCCATGATCTGGGGTAATTTGGCGATGCGTTCCTGGGGTGTGGTGGACCGTCTGAGGAGGGGAATGTGGATGGGGTCGGCATCTGGGACAGGCTGGGGCACTGCCAGAGCAACAGGAAGGAGGGCGATGGCTACGATGGAGAGGGGAATCATGAGTGAATAATAAGGGCGAGAACAAAGTGCCGCTTATAAGTCAAGGACATGGCCGGACCGAGTAACAAAGAGCGCCCAGAAGACGACAACAAAAGGCTGCGCACCCGTGTGGCCCACTCAAACCGTCCTTGGCCCTGTCAACTGCAGCGACTAGGAACTCCCTGCCAAGAACGCAATGTCCCTGCTGATGGACCTCGCGGTAAACCCGTGTTGGGGTCCGAGTGACTGGGGTCATGATAGTCTCCTGGACGAGTCGTCCAACGTCCGACGTCGTCTTCAGCAATGAAGCGATCCCAGGACATTGTCCCGCTCTCCCCCCAACACAAGAAACCAAAGGTCCTCGCCAACCAACCAGAGGCACCCGCACAGGATGGAGACTGGACCCGTGTAGAAAGGCGCAAAGCCAAAAAAGCCAGAAAAACAGAGGCAAAACACGACGTGTGTCGCTGTCCGCTCCGTGTGACGACCACATGTAATTTCGCTCTGTAGGCACTGGTGCCACGATTCATGTACGTGAACAGTGAAATCGTCAAGAGAAGAGATGCGATTCACATCGACGTGAGTCATGGTTGCGTCGCATTCCCATCGTTTCCTCATAAACACTGCCAGGACGTGCGTGATCTCGCCCTTCACCTCATCGCAGACGCGCCACCACCCAACTGGGTCAAGATCGAGGTACGTCTTGTCTCTCCCTGTGTGTCCCACGTCGACCCCTCCCCAGAACGCGCGAGTCATCCAAAAGGTCATCACGTTACTGATACCAGGCGTACTCCCCGACTGTCTCTCTCTGCCCCCACTCCCCACGTCTGCCACCGTCAACCCCAATATCCCGATTGCGATACCACTCGCCGCCGATTCAAACACACCACTCCCGTTCATCGCCTCCACGTTCAGTCATGCCTGTCCGACCCGCGCACCAGGCGACCACACGAGAATGTACTCTGTCCTCGGCACATTCTTCCAGGGCCCCCTCAGTGGCGAGGAAAAAAAGAGACGCATCGAAGCCCGAATTGCCTGTATGCTCTCTTTGCGTTGCTGGTAGACCCCTGACACCCATCCCTTCTAGCTGAACGCGCTTTCGACAAGGATCCGTCGCTGTACCTGCTATCGCTCCAACAAATGATAGAGAACGACTACCCTATACCATCCTACATGGCAGACGTCTTCGAGAAACCAGACGGCTGGGTGGAGACACCTCAGCCCGTCTCTGAATCCATCTTGCTCCTGCCACATGAACAGCAACGTTCAAAAGTATATGCCATCGATTGCGAGATGGTACGCTCTCTTTTATCTCTACGAACACCAACTTATCCCAGGCAGTGCCTGACGGAAGACGGGAAGGAGCTTGCCCGTGTCTGTATCATCGACTACGAGTCGGGCATCGTAGTATACGACAAGTTTGTCAAACCCCCCAAACCCGTCACCGACTACCTCACAAGGTAACGCTGTACTTCACTCACGTCTCGCTGCATGCTCACACTACGCAGATGGTCAGGCATCACCGAAGCATCCCTCGCGACAGCCACGACCACCCTCGCCGAAGTCCAGGCACGACTCCTCGCCATCCTCGCCCCTCAAGGCCGCCCCGTGTCTATCCTCGTCGGCCACTCTCTCGAATCCGATCTCAAGGCACTCCGGGTCTGCCATCCCCTCTGCATCGACACCGCACTGGTGTACCACCACCCCCGCGGTCGACCACTCAAGCCCGGCCTCGCATGGCTCACAAAGAAATGGTGTCACCGAGAGATCCAGACTCGAGGCGAGGGTGGACACGATCCCGAAGAAGACGCACGCGCCTGCGTCGACCTCCTTCGACTCAAAGTCCAGAACGGGTCCGGATTCGGTGAGTTCAAGATGGACTATGAGAGCATCTTTGAACGGATGGCGAGGGCGAGCGGGCGGGGCGGGCAGGGGTCCGTGAGAGCCGCCGTCGTGGACCATGGCAATCCTGGTGTGATGCATGGTGCGAAGGCGACGACGGCGATTGGATGTGGGAGTGATCGGGAGGTGTTGGAGGGCTTGATGCAAGCGATCCCTGGGCATGAGTTCTTGTTTGGGAGGTTCACGGGCGTCGCGGACACGATGGGATGTGCGTATCGCCGTGCCGTGTTCTTGAGTGGGGATTAAACATGTGCAGGGTTGACACCGAAAGTGACCGCGGAAGCGCCGGTCGTAGCGCCTCCGCCGACGGAGGCATCGCCGGAAGCCCTCGCTGCCGCACAAGCCACGTTGAACGAGCAGCTCGTCACGCTTTACAAGTCACTCCCAGCACGCACTGCCTTCGTCATCTTCACGGGCCACTCAGATCCGCGCCGCATGGCGTCTCTCAACGCACGCAAGGTCGCCTTTGAGTCTGCCATCAAAAATGGGAAAAAGGCCGAGGACATAGACAGATCGGAGTGGTGGACGGCAAGCGATGGGAGGGAACTCGAGGAGGAAGTCGAAAAAGCCAAGCGGGGACTGTTGTTTTTGGGTGTCAAATAAACCTATGCTAGTAGTGCACACATGGTTCAGGGGTCGCTTACGCTGTCTGCGTTGTTTTCGGGATGATCCTTGTCTTTACCTCTGATAGTGGGGGCGCGGCGTTGATGGATGAAAAAAAGGCACCGGCTGCGCCATCATAATGATGATACAATCTGAAGGACCCTCAGTCCCAATCTAAACCCAACGCGTCTTCCCGTCCACCTCTCACCGCCCCCTCGACCGCCTCCGCAAGCTTCCGAAGCGCCTGCGTATCCTCGTCCAACGTCTTGCCCGTCTCGTCGTTCTTGAGGAGACGACTATCGACACCGAGCGCGCGCTGTAACGCCTCGTCGCGTTCCGCACCACGCAGCGCGTCCATCGACGTGAGGAGATCGCACAAGCGGGGGTTCGATCGAAGGACCGTACGGATCGTCGACGACGTCGCTACGTGCGCGTTGGTTTTCATCATGTGATTGTGATGTCATGGGGCGAACGCGCGACGTACCGATTGCTTCGTATTGGTGCAGTTGGAGCGGTTTGGGGTCGTCTCGTTGGAGTGGGTCCGGGTAGGCGGAGGTGTCGGGGACGTAGGGCCATGTGAGAGACGTGAGTGCGCGGAGGGGGGTTGGGTCGTGGAGTGAGGGTATGTGAGGGTCTGTGGCGTTGGCGTTGGGATCGGGTTGGGGCTCAGGATTGGGTTCGCAGGGGGCTGAGAGGTGTGCGCATGGGTATCTGGTGGACAAACGGGGCACGTACCTGGGGCGGGTGGTGCGCTGGGTTCAGCCGCACCCGCGGTACCAGGCGAACACGCCTCTACGTTATGAGGATGATGAACACGAAATCGTGCCTCGCGATCAGACACACCTTTGTGTCGCTTATAGCACGCGACGGAACAACTGCCCGAGGTCGACGGTCAGCGTCGGCGGGGGCGGGGAGGAGGGGCCTTACTAGTGAGCTCTACACGACGCGCATGTGTATTTCGATGCTTGGTGTTGACATACGAGACAGATGGGTTGTGGACGAGGCATCGGGAGTCGGAGTGGTCCGAATAGGGTTTGGCATCATCCACGACCATCAGGTCGCGTCGACGTCAACACGTGCTGAGGGATTCTTGATCCATGTTCCGAACGACTGCAGGATATCCATTTGTGACAAGGACGTCCTCGTTCCTCGCTGCGAGCGTTGTCAGGTAGGCGTCGAACAGTCCAGATGCACCTCGGGTTCTCAAGTGCAGTCTTTTCCCCCCGGGTGAGTTCACTGTTCGGCTATTGTGTTCATTCGTGTGTAAAAGCCAGCGCCTGGATTGTGAATAACGCGAATGTAGGCAGTGGAGTCGCATTTGATGCAGATAGGTGAGTTCTCCCCGTTTCTCCTAACCTCGGCACGCAGTGCGTAAGGACCGGTACCCATTTTAGCGCCATGTACGATCCGTACTGCCGCCTTCCTCGTTTTATCGCTACCTTTGCTGGTGGACATGAACGCGATTTCGATCCCCGTACGTATACATGCATTCAAGTGTTTGGAGCTGAATGACGTACACACACTGATCCAGCTATCATTTCGAAAGCAAAAGATCGTGAAGAGTACGACGGCTGTTCTCTCCGTTCGCGACGCCTTGTTGGCATCTGGTGTTTGCATCGAAGACGACCTCCTTCAGCTTAGTCTCCAACAATCCAGATGAGTAGATCTCGGAAGAGTGATCTTTCAAGATTGGGTCCGAAGCTGATTGAAATTGAACGCTCTCGCTTCTGAGTTGATGGCCATCCACATCAACACTGCCCGCAGATGCGTGCCTGATTCATCATATGGGTACACTTGAGGAACGGATCCGGACTCGACGAACCTACTCGGAAAGGCGCCTTGGCTACATTGGGCGAGATGTGGAAAAGAGACGAGAACATGACGCTCGTGGCAGTCGTGGATAACTGACGGGTTCTCCGTTCAGGTGTTTTCATCAAAAATGTAGGATGGCGCCTCACAGGGGGCAACGAAGGTAAATTATGATGTCAGGCGGATGCATGGCAACGGTTTCCTTCCACCACACCTTCTCCCATCTTTTCCATCACCATTAATGTATCCTTCCTGTAGCGCCAAGGATTACGGTTACGAAAGTGCACTGCTATATATTCCACATTGGTCTTAGTGGAAAGTGTTGACTCGTCAGGCTCTGGGGGAGTATAACTTGCAAGCACACTTGCTGAGTTTCGTTATCTGGCAGGCGTTGTGGCAATTTCTCTCTTGCCATCGCTCGATCTCAATATTCGCTTTCACTCATCATGTCCTCTGATTTACTGTCTGCTTTGGAGTCTCTCCAGATGGTTAACTGCGTGTTCCGTACGCTTCGGTTACTATCCTTCCGGCCAAAGACTAAAGACCATGCAGTTATTGCCGTCACTGCTGTCGTATATGATTACTGTAGGATATCTTTATGCTTAAGTCTTCAGCCCGAACTGAATGGCCATCTTGATTCTACATCCGCCAACCGTAGTCCTCAACCTTTCGAGAGAGGTATGTTATCTCGCTCTCCATGTTTCATACGTGGATTAATAGTATTCAAGATACATTATATTTGGGTGAGAAAGCATCAATTATCACTGAATGTTCGATCCCTGAGAGTGCCGCAGTGCAAATCCTGGACTTGGGTATCTACAATGTTTGTTCTGGTGTGTATACTAGCCTCCAGGATGAACTTTATTGCATGTGTTCCGAATTGATGGTCCCCAAGGTCCGATATGCCGGTCTATCGTTCATCATGCAAGTCTATAGTTGCTCATATGCTGATGGTTGACACTAATAACTCTCCGTTGAAAGTATGAGCGCCGTGGGTATGGTCAGATTGTCCATCGAAGTCGAATTTACTTGACCGGATACGTTCCTAGATCATAGTACACTTATTTCGGGTTCTCAGAGAGTTGGTCTTTTTTGCATGCTTGCACGTTTCCATTGCAGTAACGACGCTCGTCTCCTGGTAGACGTATGCATCCAAATTCAGCTTGCAAATCGTATCGCTAAATCTTTCACAGTTGTAAGCACATTGATTTACTTACTTCCACAGTATCAATGTGAAACACGGGTATTCTACAGGTACCATATTGTTTTTGGTGATGCTTGGAGAGTATCTATTCTTTCTTAATGCTGCGGATTGTGAGTGAATGTATCGTCTTGCATCGTTGGTGACGTTCATCGAAATGACAGTGATTATGATCCTGCGGGTGTATGCAATGTGGAATCGATCCAAACTGATCCTTTGCATCCTCGTCCTAATTTACATACCACAACTTATCGTTTCCCTTGCTTTAATAGGTGTCTACTACAATCCCAGCACCCACCTCTCCGGTACGTCTCGATTTGAATGACATGTATCGCTGTGGTCTCACAAGAGATTCTTCATCCCTATTCCGTTTTTTTTTTCAGTCACAGTCAACCAAGTGCTTGATTTTGCTTCTTGCTATTATTTTTTCCGGAAAACTCCATCCCTGTTTGGCTTGTATGTAGAACTTTTGCGATTCCTCCTCGGTACTACCCTTTTGGTTCTCGCTATCATCCCAACTTTGAAGCAGTCGGTTGCGATGTACAGAGCGACCAAGCAGTGGCAGCCTAACCGATACATGCAACTACTTGTGAGAGAAGGCATTCTTTATTTCCTCTTGTACGTCTTACTTTCCTCCTCTTTCGTGTCCGTTCAAACGTTCATCGCCATCACTAAATCGCGTCTGTCTCTCACCGCCTTCATCCTTTGCTTTGAACACTTAGCAACGAGATTTGCAACATCATTTTCGTGATACAAAACGGCAGCACCATCAGCAAAATCCCGGTGCTCTTTTTGAATTCGGTCAGCGATCCAGCCATATGTATCGCGATGCCTCGGTTCATCATCGGCGTGCGAGAGCTGTATGACGGTCAGTGTCGTCGCTGGCAGGGAATTGATGCCGGGTTCGGCGTGGCGTCGCAATCCATTTCCGATCAAGACGTGACCATCTCTGCGATCGAGTTTGCGGATATCGTCACGAGTTATGGTCAGTCTGTGGCGGAGGAGGCGGATGAGTTAGAGAGGACTGGACTTGAGGAACGGGAGTTGGGTCAGGTTTGAACGAGGACTGGGGGTGGAAGCTAGAAGCGAACATTGAGACTAATCTATTGAGGGTGGTGCATGTGCCTCATCTATATGACCATGATAATGTGCTGTGTTGTATAAGCGTTGAGTTCTGAATACCTTCGACAACCACAATAACAATTTCTTCGCTGCTATTCATGATACCTGGATGGTCACGGGGCATGTCCAAGGACATCGATCGCTTGAGTCACAGGAGGCGAACTCTCGTTCGCATAGATTACGGGAAAGCTCTGATAAAAATTTATACTATTTCTCTCAGTATTACTCCATATTTCACGACAGAGCCCGGGCTCACAGCAAAACTTCAAGTGTTTTTAAGTCGTAGTAGTGCCTGTCAGGGGTTCCGATCGCTACAACCATTGCATGAGTTGGCTAATTAGACGAAATCATACACGCACCTGTTTCTGATATATAAGTTAGCGATCGTTTTCGTCCAGAAATGCAGCTATAGGGCCGATACAGTAGACTTTTTCATAATGTATGCGCTCATAACGTATAAACCCTACACTTCGTGCGACCCAAACCTTGACTAAACCTAGTCTCGCTTAACATTCATTAGCTCCCAACGTTATACGTTATGAAAAAGTCTACTGTAACTGGATCTCTTGTCAGCGAGTCGCTGATTACCGTCGGGGCCGAGCGTTGTTGTAGTTTATTTGGAAGCGACGGAAAGCCAAATCATGATCACTGGTGTCCGACATTTTTTATTCTATTTTGTCCATGTACGCCAACGTGTGCATTATGTGTTGATGTACTTCAAAGTTCAGCAGGAATGCAGGTAGGGTATTCACTTTTGCAGAGGATCCGCTTGCTCCTCCAGGATTCATTCTCCCAAGTTTGGATTGGATTCATGTAGTTCGATACAGACAGGTGAGTTGTCTCCGTTACCCTTACTCATTCGCCGGCACCAGCACATTTTTTCATGCGCACATTGAGCTTGCATGTCATTTTAATTGCACTGGTGACTGTAATTTCATTGTCTCTCCATTAGGATTGACTGTGTGCGTAATCGGACGCGTCCCCCTCACTACTGGTTCCTTGATCTATCGTCAGCATCACTCTTCCCGATGTATATGAACGTGGCTTTAATGGCCATGTGCATCATGTTTGGGGCTGAATGGGGTGTGCACTCCTACTCCAACTATTTCGAAAGTGTGTCAAGTGATGGCTGCTCTCTCAACTCATGGCGCCTCGGTCTGGTGTTTGTATTGAAGAAGGCTTACTTCGGCTTGTCCTCTACCCAACGATCCAGAACCAGGAACTGGCGCAGAGTTCGTCCAGGATTGGGCTCGAAGCCAAACATGTCGGAATAACATTCTCACTTCTGAGATCTGGATCTGAGTGCCGAGTGCTAAACCGCATCAGCCCGCCCGAAAAATTGTACTCGTTTGGCCATCTGCGTTCGAAGATAGGATTCAGACGCGCGCACCTCTACAGACCTTAGCTGCTGTGGGCAAGATGTTGGAAATAGACGAAACATGACGATCGTAGCAGTCGTGGAGAGCTTACATTCAAAGTGACAGGCTCTCCGTTCAAGAGTTTCCATCTATAATTAATTAATATGGCAATCAAAGCTAGTGGAGATGCCGCCAATGTAGTCGATGGGCGACTGGTGAACCGGTTGTACGTGACGCCACACAGGGAACTTACAAAGATGCATGGTTCTTTGTTCCAAATTAGTCTTGCGGATGGAAATTGTTGATACACCGAAGGGATATCACTCACACGGGAACCATAATATTATTGAATTGCAGTGTTAAATTTCCTTATCACGAGCCGCAGTCTTGCTCTCCTGGTCCTCCTTATCTCTCAATCTTTGCGTCGTCAAACATTGTGGTCTCGTTTGCACTTACTATGTCCTCTGGTTTACGAGCGGTTCTGGAGAAACTCCAGGTGGTTAACTGTGTATCCCGTATGCTTCGCTCACTCTACTTCTGCCAGTGACTAATCTTGCAGACAACACAGTTGTTGCCGTCACTGCTGTTGTATATGATTATTGTAAGATAGCTTCTGTGGCCAATCCGCCAACCTGGGCTGAATGATCATCTTGATTCTACCTGCTAACTGTAGTCCTCAACCTTTCGAGAGAGGTATAATATCTTACTCTCCATGTTTCATCCGTGGACTAATGGTATTCAATGCGAGTTAAGATAGATTATGTATGGGTGAGCAAGCATCAATTATCATTGAATCTTAGTGATCCCTGAGAGTAACGCAGTGTAGACCCTGGACCCGAGTATCTACAATGTTTGTTCTGGTGTGTTACAATAGCCCCTCTGGAGAAAATTTATTGCATGTGTTTTGAACTGATGGTCCCGTAGATCCGTTACGCTGGTCTTTCTTTCAACATGTGAGTCTGTAAATGTTACTTCTGTGCATATACTGATGACTGACACTGATAACTCTGTGTTGAAGTATGAGCGGCCTGGGTATGTTCAGATTGTCAATCAGAGTCGACTCCTTTACCTAACCGGACACATTCACAGATAATAGTACACTTGTTTCGGATTCTCAGAGAGTTTAGTTGTTCTTTTGCTTACTTTGCACATTTCCGTTAATGATCATCTTACGATAGATGTATGCATCCAACTTCCTAGATTGCAAATTGTATTGCTAATCCTTCCACAGCTGTATGTACATCGATTCACTTGTTTCGGTAGTGCCAGTATGAGACGTGGACAATCTGCAGGCACCGTAATATTTTTAGTGACGCTTTGGGTGTATCTATTGTTTATTGGCGTTGCTGATTGTGAGTGGTCATATATCATTTTGCATTTTTTTATGGCATTTATTTAAATTAAAGTGATGATGATCCTGCGAGTGTATGCAATGTGGAGTCGGTCCAAATTGATCCTTTGCATCCTCTGCCTCATCTACGTGCCACAACTTATCGCTTCCCTTACATTGATAGGTGTCTACTACAATCCTAACACCCACCTCTCAGGTGCGTCTCGAGCTGAATGGCATTTATCATTGCAGTTTCTCACAATAGGTCCCTTCATCCTACTCCGCCAACTCCTCCAGTTGTGGTCGATCGAGTATTTGATTTTACTTCTTGCTATTATTCATCCAGGAATGCTCCATCCCTCCTTGGTTTATATTTGGAACTTCCGCGATTTCTTCTCGGTACTACACTTTTGGTTCTTGCCATCATCCAAACTTTGAAGCAATCAATTGAGATGTACAGAGCGACCAAGCAGTGGCAGCCTAACCGATACATGCAACTACTTGTGAGAGAAGGCATTCTTTATTTTCTCCTGTACGTCTCACTTTCTTCTTCTTTCGTTCCCATTCGTTGTCATCACTAAATCACATCTTCTATATTACTCACCGCACGCATATTTTACTCTGAATTCCCAGCAACGAGACTTGCAATGTCCTTTTTGTGATACAGAATGGCAGAACCATGAACAATACTTGGATGCTCTTGCTGAATTCCCCCTGCGACCCATCCATATGCATTGCGATGCCTCGGTTCATTATTGGCGTGCGAGAGCTGTATGACCGTGACCACCATCGTCGCTTGGAAGGGATCGATGCCGGATTTGGCACAGCATCGCAACCTATTTCCAATCAAGACGCTACTATTTCTTCGATTGAGTTTGCAGACATCACCGCAGGCCATTGTCAGACCATAGAGGGAGAATCGGGTGGATCGGAGGGGATTAGACTTTAGGAGCGGGAAGGTAGTATGGGTCATGTCTGAACGAAGACTCTGAGCAGAAGGTGGGAGTAGGACTGGTCTATTGAGGAGTGACGAGCCTTTGAGCGGAGGCGAGAGTGTATAATCTGTCTATCCATCATGATGTACTTTACGTTGTTATACTCCTCATCACGAAATACCCTTGGTATGCACGGTGGTCGAGGAAGTTTAAACGCGGATTGTGAGTGGATGTATCGTTTTGCATCGTTGGTGACGTTCATCGAAATGACAGTGATTATGATCCTGCGGGTGTATGCAATGTGGAATCGATCCAAACTGATCCTTTGCATCCTCGTCCTAATTTACATACCACAACTTATCGTTTCCCTTGCTTTAATAGGTGTCTACTACAATCCCAGCATCCACCTCTCCGGTACGTCTCGATTTGAATGACATGTATCGCTGTGGTCTCACGAGAGATCCTTCATCCCTATTCCGTTTTTCAGTCACAGTCAACCAAGTACTTGATTTCGCTTCTTGCTATTATTTTTTCCGAAAAACTCCATCCCTGTTTGGCTTGTATGTAGAACTTTTGCGATTCCTCCTCGGTACTACCCTTTTGGTTCTCGCTATCATCCCAACTTTGAAACAGTCAGTTGCGATGTACAGA
>JBBPLP010000751.1:0-13355 GCA_038089875.1 Fistulinella prunicolor
GTCGCACGTCATTCGGAGTGCAGCCGTGCACGGCGGAGTTGGCGACAAAGTGAGGGAGACCTGTGTCGAGTTGGTACACGAGGCATTCCGTGGGACACATGAAGGTCAGTGCCAAAAAAGGATCTTCAGGATTCCATTTACTAATGGTTATTTCCCCGTGGGTACAGATCACTACGTGCAAGCGATGGCGGGTCTCGTGGCGTCCTTGTCGATGGCGCACCCAGAATCACTCAAGTCGGTCGTCAGGTATGATCTACTATTTAGATAATAATGAAGGGACGAACGATGACTCATCCTGCGTGCTTTCGTCACTAGTGCCTATCTCGTCTCTGGGACACTTCCGTCAGCGCTCTCGTCACATGCCATCCTTGCGGTCCTCCAACATGTTGGTGAGGACGCGGATGAACGAGGTCTGCGGCCCGAGGAGACGGTGTTCGCCAAACAGGGGGTCTTGCGCAGCGTCGCGCTCAAGGTCAAGGAGAGCGTGGCGAACGAGCGGCCTGCGATTTCGCGTCCGGCTCGGGATGCGAGAGAGATTTTGAAAGAGATGGCAGTGGATGCAGAGGAGAGTTTAGTGGGAATATTTTAAGTTGACCTTTGGCGCGTGCAAACCCCATGAAGGAATTGGGGATCTATGGTATGTCTAGCCTACAAGCGTCGGGTGAGTCTGGTAAGAATTAAATATTCAATCAATGGTTCGAGTGTCCATCAGTCCGTTGCAGATGACAAGCAAGGCATTGTTATAAGGTAGTTGACTCGTTTGCCTGTTTACTACGCCGATTGACCGAACGTGCAGTTACTTTTTTATCACTGGCCTCCGCGCTGACCTCGATTATACGAATCAGAAAGTGCAGCCATAAGTCCATTGGCATACCTATTGGCGTATGGTCACGTGCACGATAGTATATGTATCTCCGTCGCTCGCCATCGGGATAGCTGGTCGATCTTGTCCCTGTACTTCGTAGTTCCCCGTATTGAGCGTGGTCCTGTTCTGTGTACTCGCCCGTCTCAGTGTTTCCCGCCGTTGGCCGCGGTGGGCTTCCAGCAGCTCGCGCGGGTTGGTTCAGGCCGGAAAGCCTTTTACTAGGAATACGGAAGAACTAAGTAGTCATGGGATTAACCACTAGTAGTAAATTGGAACACTTGTTTGTTGCTGTCCTATCAATGCATTCTCGTTGTAGTACATGAAGTGCACAGATACAGACCATATTCTAAAAACCCGACTTTCATAATTTCGAATATCTACCTAAACGTTCAACATCCCAACCGTACAGTCCTATAACTTGGCGTAGCAACTGGTTCACATAAACATGCGGGAAGCAAATCTGTATTACCCTTCCATTCCGCAAACCTATGGGAGCTCGAGGCTCCACGTACCCAACACGTTTGGTATTGTGCTAGTTGCAAACAGTGGAGTTAACCAATCATCTTACTTCCCTCAGCCTGATGTAGACCACAAGGAAGTGGAGTGTCCTGATGCATTATACGATCCTAAAGTTCGGCTTTAACCAGAGTTGTCACTGTCATTCTTGTCCCATGCTCAGTAAAACTGGAAACTACCGCACGCCAAAGTACTCACCGTTCCTGAGAGTAAATATGATCTGGGCTTGATAGATAAATGATATTCCGTGTCAGCATGATTAAGACAAATTGAGACAAGGTTATCATCATGTACCTTTTTTGATCATCCTTGTCGAGGGTGTCGACATTTTCAGTCCTCCTTGGACCTTGCGCGATAGTTTGATTGATAGATGATGATAACTTAGAAACTAGGGAATCGGCTTGACTCGATTGAGATGGTAATAAGTCCCGAAGAGGCCGCGACAATGGCAAAAAATCCAGAGACCGTTGCACAGTGAGGATTATCTCTTTTGCGTCAGGCCGCTCCTCCGGGAGCGACCAACATTGTTCAATTAAATTCCAATGCGCGTCATCCATCTTTCGAGATGCTGGTCGACCTGGCTTCTCGCCCATCGACAAGCGCAGGCCGACCCATATATCACTTCGGACTTCAAACCATGGTCGTTTCCCAGACAAAACCTGTCATATAATCAGCACAGGTACGTATCTCATGCGAAACTGGCCTTCCTGGAAACCAATACATCCAAAGGAATATATATCGCTCTTTGTTGTCCGAGTATATTCTCCTTCTGGGTTATTTTGTTCCGGCGCGCTGAAGCGTACGGCCCCTGGCTGTGTCGTGGACCTTTGGAGATAACTCAATGCTTCTGGAATGTTCCCCACCATAGAAGCATAGCCGAAGTCGGCCAGACATGCATTATAGTCTGCATCAAGGAGGACATTATTCTGCCTCGTATTTAGACAATAACAATGTTGATTTCTTTATTTTGACGTACGGGGTTCAAGTCGCCATGGACGATTGGAATAGAGTGTACTGTGGGGTGTTATCCATTGGGACCATCTAAATGATGACAGCCACTCACAGTATTCCAGCCCATTCGTAATATCCAGTAGCTATTGTAGTAGGTTAGTGTACAGGAAAGCATCCAATCAAGTGGACGCACCAATTGTAATCGGTGGGTGATAGCTAAAGTGTCGTCATGTTGTGCCAGGAACTTGTGAAGAGATTCATTGCGCATCCACAACGACACCAAGGACATCGAATCACACATTCCAAACCCGTACGCAATGCCCAGGAATGGAACAATATTGGCATGAGCGAGCCTTTTCCAAATTCCGAGTTCCCGACGGAGCATCTGCAATGCAATCCATATTATATTTTTTGTCATCATACATATACTTACCTTATTCCTGTTTCCCTCTATTGCGAGCTTGAATCGCAATGACTTCACTGCAACCTGTAAGAGAGGTAATCAGGAGGAAATCCGAGTAATACATTTTGCTCGAACCTCCTTCGGCAATCCATCACAGTACCAACATCTATGAACGTCACCAAAAGCTCCTCCAGCGTAATACCGGTTACTGGATTTAACAATATGAGATGTGAGATCTAGCGGAGGGGGGACATCGGCGCTAACAGTACATCAGATCACCATACTGCAGGATACCGAAAAAACACACTCGAAGTTGGAGACTCGACGCCTTCCGACTTGTTCCACTACAGGCAAGGTGTGGTTTGTAGCAGGTCTAGCAGGTATGAGGGCCGAAGCTAGTTCGGACAGTTGTTGGGGGTGCTAGGAGACGCTGAGAGGAAGGTGTGTGAAGCCTGGGCAGAACGACGTACGTCGGATGATGTCAGAAGTGGCTGGAAATTGAAAGATGAGTAAGGTATACCGAGTGCACAAACCACTCGAAGAGAGTAGTTACCTGATCCTCAACGGAATCCAGCCATGGTATACGCCACAGATATATCTTTCCATTCGATGCTGCCGATGCCACAAATTCGCCAGAGGGAGAGAAACACACAGCTTGTACATCATCAAAATGTTGCTGATGCTGCGCGATAAGTTCACCGGATGCTGTGTCCCATAAACGAACTGTTTCATCACAGGACGCGCTCGCAAGGGTCGACCCATCCGGAGAAAGAGAGAGAGATTCTACGCTGTTGGTGTGACCTGTCCATGGAGATCCGATCTGTTTTCCCGTGTCGGAATTCCAACAGCGAATCGTTTTGTCTGCCGAAGAAGAGAAGAGCATGCTGCCATCATGTGACCATAGCACACACCAGACCGATGAATCTTCGCCGTGACCCGTCATTGGGCCGCAGAGGAGCCGACCGCTTGCGACATCGTATACGCGGATATCATCGTCAGTGGCGCATGCGAGTTTGCTACCGTTAGGGGAGAAAGACATGAAATGCACTCCGTTGCCGACCTCGATGGAATGGTTGACCTGTATCCCTTGCATGCTGTAAATGGACACAATCCAGTTACCAGCTGCGACGAGTCTGTCATCCGGCGAGATGGCGACCTCGGGGTGTATGTCTGGGCAAGTCCATTCATCGACAAGTTCGTGCGATTCGATGTTCCATACTCTGATTACGTCCGTATCCCATTCGCTGCTGACGATTTTTGTGCCATCCTGGGTCACAGCAAAACTGCACAAATTATTTCGGTGCTTCATTGATGTCCCCTCTTGCTCTCCGTTTTCCGCATTCCAGACCCTCACAATCCCATCCGTAGAGCCAGTAATAACTCGTCGTTCGTCAGGCAAATACGCGAGCCTTCGGATATAGTTGTCTTGCGCCAAAATAGCCAAACGTGGATAAGGACCAACATTGTTAGACCGGTGCGGCGTGACGCTTGTCATAAAGGCGGGATTGCAGTTGGTGGTAAGCTCGTTTTTGAGTCGGCTTGCCAGTTTGCGGAGCGAAAGAGTGGGGAAAGGAAAAAAGCTCAGTATTGTATAACCCACCACAGCTTTCCATACCACGATGCAACCGTGAGGCATTAATGTGGCAATGGTCATACTTCCCATCCTAGTAGCACTGAACCCTGTCCCTGCCAACACCCTATAGCCATGGTCTAGACATGCAATACCATGAGTTCTCAACATTCAGCCACAGATCTATCAGCTCCTCTCTGCCCTGCTCCTCTGCGAATTCTTCCATTATCCTCCTCCTTGTCATCATGATATCAAATGTGAATAAAACCCTTGTTAATGACTGCCTCCACACTGTATGCATTGCTTCAAGTTCTCACTCTGCCAAAGTCAAACAGACTGGTGACTCTTCACAATTGCACTGGACATGGGTAACTTGAAGCAGCGTCTTATGATACCAAAATGGGAAGCATGTCACACACCCAATATTAAGTACTTCATGTCCCTGCTACTATGTGCATAGCACCAAGAATGATTGGAAAATGAAAAATTAAGCAATCTGTGACAGACAAGTATTGGGGTTGCAATTAGGATAGGCCAATGGACTGTGGGTAATAATGGGGAGAGCTGGCACTTTCACAGATAGATTTGTAGATGGTGATCTAATTCCAAATTGATGGCTTGCTGGATGAACACCCATCAGGAAAAACCTCCTGCCACAATTGCAGAGAAATGTCCACATTTTGATGCAATCAAGTATGTTCCTTAATCAATCTCAATAAAATAGGTCCCCTCACATTTAACACAATTTCACATAAATGTGTGCAATTATTATAGAGCAGAAATATATACATCTGTACTATCTAGTGATCCACTACACTCACCATACATAGGCATGCAACATCATTAACCATTGAGCTACAAGGCTGTACTACAATTATGTAGTTAATTAAATGAATATGAGTAGTCCACAATACATTGGTGGAGATTTACCAATCAAGCTATTTCATTCATATTTATTGTCCAAAGTGATTTGTGTTATTTTATTTACACTGCATGACTTCTGTGAAATGTTTGCATGGTTGAGTATCTGAGTGTCAGGCAGTTTGGTGAAATTTAACTGTTACAAACACAATCATAGCCCAGCCCTTATCCCCTCATTTTTGACTTTCCCTAGTCTTGACAACTATGTATGAGTCCTTGATGGACTTAGATGATTCTCTGAAGCATGATCATGTGACGTGTCACATGATCTGGGCTAGATCCCATGTCTTGAGGCTACACCTCATAACCCCTGTCTCATAGAGATCTGTGATCTCTCTTTCCTAGTCACAGAAGTGCTGCGCACTTCTCTTCCATTTTGCATGCGCTTGTAGCATGTTTGATCATTGAAACACTGGTATGCTTCCTTTCCATTATGATGCCTTGAGGGCATTGCATTTCTTTCATGGTTGCTTGGCTATGCCACAGCCTATCCCTTGATGAGCATGCTTGCAGCATGTCTCTGATTCTTATTTCATTGATACATGTGTGATGCACATGTCCACAGCTTTACATGCCTCTAGTGCATGTTGCTTTCCCTTAGATGGACATTATCTATAGATTAGACATACACACAGATATACACATAGTTTAGTATATAAGACCTAGAGGACTCAGGAATGGCTCCCCATTCTTGATCTCTTCGAAGTCCTTCCCCTACTGTGAAGTAGTATGTTACGTTTTCTCTCTATGCCCCTATGCTTTTCCTCTGACACTTGTAGCCTTTGCTGTTCGAGCCCTGCTTAGGCCACTCTTTTTATCGCAATATTCTTGCTTACGCATTCCTGATTATTTAGCGCTTACTCATGCGCAGTTGTATTACTAAGGGTACATGTCATCGCTTACTCATTTACGCTTACATTTCCAATGAGTCATCGTTCTTCGCGATTCCATCGCATTCTTTTGATGACTCACTTCATTCATCATCATTTCCCTTTTTACACTTACCTCGCCTGCCCTGAACTATGGCTCCTCATATATAAACCCCTCGATACCCTCGATGTACCCTAAGTTAGATCTACCAGAATCTAGCTCATACATCGTCCCCTCTGGTCCTTGTATCTTTGAGTCATCGTCATACTCTTGAGTTGACGCTTCTCTTGATAAACCTTTGAACAACAAGCCTCCCTCGTTGTATTCCTTGAACGGCTTGACCAACAAGCCATACCTTTGAACCTAGCTGTCCTCTTCAGGGGCTAGTCAGTCGTGTGGCGACACCACAACATCTTTGAATTATTGAACACCTTTGAGCACCCTCTGGTCTCTACGCTAGCTACGTAGCAAGCGTAACATAGTACTTGCCTAGTGCAATACAGAAGTTCTCCCTCCTAGTGCCTAGGGGATTCCCTTAGTTGGCCCTTGGTAAAGGTTACTACCACCATTATCTTTTGAGGTTTGGTTTGGTTCTTGCTGCTGCTTTGGTTGTTTCAAGAGACATGCTGCAAGCATGCTCATCAAGGAATGGGCTGTGGCATAGCCAAGCAACCATGAAAATAATGTGACACCCTCAAGGCATCAGAATAGAAAGGAAGCATACCAGTGTTTTAGTGATCGAACATGCTACAAGCACATGTAAAATGGAAAGGAAGTGTGCAGTGCTTCTGTGACTAGGAATGAGAGATTGCAGATCTCTATGAGACAGGGGTTATGAGGCATAGCCTTGGGACATGGGATCTAGCCCAGATCATGTGACAAGTCATGTGATCATGCTTCAAGAAAATGTCTAAGTCCATCAAGGACTCATGGGTAGTCATCAAGACTAATGAAGTCGAAAATGATAGGATAGGGGCTGGGCTATGATCATGTTTGTAACACTAGGTGCAATATTTAGTTTTATTATCAGGGAAATCATGATGAAAATATTCATAGAAGGTGTTATTTTCTCAAAATGATTGCAGTAGAAAAAATTGAATATAATGATTATTCTGAGAATACCACCACTGTCTCTTCATTTGCATCTTTCTTTATTATGCTCTGTTTTTCCTGCTGCAATCAGTCAGATAAAATTATGCCTTTTATGATTGTTTCCATCATGATTTTTTCAATGAAAAAATTCAACCTTGCATCTAATGTATGGGAAGCAATGTGAGGGAGAAGCAAGAGCTGCAGCACCACCCTTGCTTCTCACACATAGACTTTATCCTATGCCACTTCATGCCTCTGCTTGCATATTCTTGTTTTGGACGATTTAAAACTCCGAGCCTCAGGCCGATCTGGAGCCGAGATTAGGTTCTGACAGGTTTGACCAGGCGTCCTTGGAATGACGAATCTGCCTCGTGGCTGGATTCCAAGGCATAGCCACTGCTGGAGGAACGGGGGGGGGGGGGGGAGCAAAGCAGCGGAAGCTGGAGATATCATTTCGTATACAGAGCTCATGGTTCCTAACGAAAGCTACGTCTAGTAGATGGGAAAAGTGGTCTGAACTATTGGATCTTACACAACGCAAGCAATGTAGTGCGAATCTGGGAGAGCAGAAATCATAAAACGGTGGAAATCACTTTTTTCCCGTGAACTTTCCTCCAGTGAGCGTGCATAGAGTCAGCTCGGGAGAAGGATTTGTCACACTCGGAGCAGGGAAATGAGAGGTGGAGATGTGTTGCAATGTGGCGCCTAAACGCATTGCTGCGGTACTCCTTGTCGCATGACCTGCCATCCCCCGTCCACTTGCAGACCAGTTTCCGTGCGGCGGCTCCTTGTACATCGTGCATATAGGCTAGGTGGGTGGTTAAGTTGTCAAAATCAAGAAAGTCATGGCCGCAGATAGCGGTGTCTGTAAGCCACCTGCACTGAAAACTGTGACCATGTGTTGTAGCGACCATGCTATACAACACCATTAGCGCTCGAATGAAAATAAACGAGAACAGTAGCTGTACCCAGCTTGGGTAGAACTCCCTCCTTGTGCTATGTGTTGGTACGTGATTTGCAAAAGTGTGTGTACTTGCTATAAGCCTGTGAGCACCGAAAAAAAAGACAATGCTGCGGCTTACTTCTGTTCCCCATGCACTGTTGTATCCGTAGTAGTTGGAAAATGTGTCTGGATATACTGCTGGGGAAGGTTGATACATCGATCTTCGGGAAAGCAGTTAGAATTTGAAGGTGCGAACAGCGTGGTTCCATACTGTGAGTGAAGTGGCACCAATTCAGAGGGTGGATTTGAAGCCTGAGGAAGATACAATAAGTTGTTGTCGGGCATGGGAGACGTTGCACTGCGAGGGTGCCTTGGAAGTTGGCAGCCTTCCAGTTGGCGCGGTCCCTCGGCAACTCGGCATGTAGCGGAGCTATGGATTTGGCGAACTGGCGCAAACCGCTGAGCCTCGCGAGGCCCTAGCCATTTGGCTAAATGCTGTGTTACCTGTAATGTACAGCGACGACCCAGAAATGCGGCCACAGGAGACACTGGTAATCCATACGTGTTCCATTGAGATTTTTGAACACCGCCAGATCAAGCGTGGAGTAGCAACACTTAGACTGTCGGACATATGCTACTCATTCGAGGGTTGTACTTATTTCATCTAGTTGAACGGAATGACATGTGCCTTCGTCGTGTATCATATATACAGGCTCTCGACTGGGAAGTTTATGATTTCGCTTATCGACCCCAGGGAAAAAGGAAAGAAAGTCGAGATAGGATTAATGGGCGGTTATGCCGCATGCGGCATTGCTGCATTGCAGAGGGTATCAAATGTGACGCGTGACGCGTGGCGAACTGGCGCAAACCACTCGAACTTCTCACTGTGCCCTCAATTGATTTGTTACCGCAGAATGCCAACCAACCGGGAACTTCCGAAGGCTGCTTTCATTTACATAAAAGGCACCCCGAGAATTGTCCTCTCCCATCTTTGTTGGTGCATGGATTTCATCATGCATCACTTGTCATAGCTAGTCCTGGTTGAGGTATATAAACCTTGGCAGTTGCTTGTAGTAGTACATTACATATTGTCTTCTCACTGTCTTCCCCCATGTCATAGTCACTCTCTGAATCGTATCCTCCTTTCTGGGTTTCAGTATCTTGGGAGAACAGTGACTCCAGATACCCCACTTTGCCTTCAATATTTGACAGTGCTCAGTAAATGACTACTCTGCTCCCACTGCCTGACTGTTCCCACATGCTACTACAGATAATCTGGCAGTGATGGCTGGGATAAGCTGGCACAGCATTGTCTTTTTATTTCGTCACCCATGGGCTCATAGCAAGTATACAGGTTGTTGCAAATTGCTTACTGGAAATACAGTACAGAACACAAGAAGGGAGTTCTGTGGGCCAGGCTTGGTCCTCTGGTTCTTCTTTTCATTCAAGTATTAATGGGGTTGTGTCACAGCATGATTGTGATAATATATGGACACCACGGCATCTGGCATCTGTGGCCATGACTTTGTTGGTTTTAACAACTTACAGTAACTATCCAACTAGCCTATATGTACTATGTGCCACACAGAAACTAGTCTGCAAGTGGACGGGGGATAGTGGGTTATGTGACAATGGGTGTCATGGAGATGCACTTAGGCTCACTGCCAAAACTTATCTGAGACAGTCAAACATATGGCAAACAGTTCTTCTCCTCCTGTGCTGGCTCCTCCACACACTCTTCCACCTCCAAACCCAACCCTTCACCTCACCATTCTGTCTTATATGTGAATAATGCAATACTCTCCCTTCCATCACCTATCCTTGTTCCAGTCACCCACCACATCCTGCACATTCATTCTCATACTTGATAGTGAATACTAAGTTAGGGTTTTCACCTTGGCTCTGGTGAGGTATAGGAGATATAGCTCATGCTTCCTGATCTCAATCTTGCCCCCGATCTTACTGCAGGCATAGGAGAGGTGTGAACTTTGATAAGAAGTTGGGATGACTCATCGTCATTTGCGAGGTTGTTTATTTCAGTTTCTCTCTTTTGACTGCAAGCATCAAGCATCTCGTCACATGGCACACAAATGCCATTTCTGGAGCCAGTGCTACACAGCGTAGGAGGGTGCACAAGATGGTCACTGAGGTTTTGGTATCATGGGTTTGTAGGAAGAGACCTTGTTTCGTGTGCCCACATGCCATGGCTATATATGAGCATCATGCAACTTTCCTGATGCTATCTCTGGGTGTGGGGTTCATTTATTCACCACTTTACATACATCACATTGGCTTATGGTAGACATTTGTTTAACTGATTTTTTTAGAGTTTCCCCTTTTTTGCTTCTACCGTCATGCATTCTGTCATCAGTAGATTTGTACTCAAGATGCTTTTCTTCCACGTGACTGATGAGATAACCTATGTATGCAGTGGCAGTTGATGGTAAATGAGTTGGTACGTCTTTTCCCGAGATAGGGATGTTACATGAATTTCAGTTAATGATCCAGCCACAGTGGTACAGCTCTAGTCTGAGGCTAGTGGCAACCAAGTCAAATGAATCCTAAACATATACATTGCATCTCTATCATACTCAACTCCTTAGGGGTCTGATGAGAGTAAAGAAGAATAGAAACCATACCTAGCCTGTATGGAAGGCTCTTCTGAAGTCACAATATGCAACAATGCTTGCAATTTCTATAAGCCCGTGAATGTGGACATGAAAGAGAAATAGCAAGTATGTACATATGTGTGATAACAAGCTGCCAAATGTCACCAGGAATAGCCAGAAGGGAGAATGACTTGGGAAAGAGGGTTGACTTGTGGAGGTCATTGTCGCCTTTGCTATTGGGTTGGTGCAGCCTAATTAACACCACAACCCTTGGCCAAACAAGGGGCCCACACCTTTCTTCGAAGATAGACCACAGCTGGAAAACATTAGAAATGAGCGAAAAAATCTTGGAATAAATAGCTTACTGCCAGAATCCAGGTCATCCATGTACTTTTCTTCTAGGAATGCCCAAAAATGTTCTTCTGCTATATTCTCACAAGAGATTTCACTCTGGGATATCATCAAGTTGTGAATAAACAGGAGCAAAGGAAGCAAACCTTTTCAAGAATGCATAGCCATTGACTGTCATGAGTAATGGCCATCAAAACATAGGGGTTCTTGTGGCTGGAACATTGGTGCACAATAGCATATCATGATCAACAGAGTGAACCTTATGCAACAGGTAACAGTTGATGATGTCAAAAGGGTGAAAAGGCTAGAGGATTGCTTGATCATTCTCAATTTCGTTACCTTGGCAAAGGGGCTTACTTGGGATAATGCAGAGACACACTTGACCTGTACACCTGAGTTCAAATGCCTAAATGGGTTACGATCTCATAACTGGAACACATCTTGTGAAACTACTTACTTCCAGAAGAAAGCCATGATGTGAAGCAGGGAGCTTGCCAGAAACATCAGTTTAGACCAAATGCTTTCCAAGTGCGGAGGGAGCCCTTCCACCCAAATGTAATTATCCCATTCCCTCAATTTGATCTTGAAACCTGAAATGAGCACTGTTTGGTTACATATCATTGCGATTTTCTCTGAAACTCTGGCAGTAATCGCATATGGGGTTCCAAGTATGTTTTCCAGTATCATTGCATTCCAAAATGACCCATTCGACAGGCCAGTCATTATGGAATGATGTAAGATGCCAAGAACTCAATTTATAAAACCTGGTGAGTAGGTAGAGGGATGTGCAACAAGTAATTTGATACCAATCAAGTACATGCTTCTCTGCTAGCTTACGAAATTCCTCTTCCTGGTCCTTGTTGAGTTTTTGGCATATGGCACCTGATGGGAGGATAAGGATTGTGCCTGACATAGAACATGACATGAATCTACAGGGTGCATTTATGGCAGTATCAAGTCAGTGTCATTGTGCATCACTGCAAGTATTCAGGTAAAACCACCTTTGGGTGTGCTTCAAGTCATCATTAGGACACTAAATGCTGCTACAAATTATATGACCCAAAGGGAATGTGTTGGGAACAGAAGGGACTTCATTCAGATCGAACTTGATTAGTCCCACGATGCCAGCAAGATCTTTGCATTTAGCCTGGTGGAGGTCATGGTCCAGGGGAAAACATATATTGAACCAGACTTTGAACATGCCATCTTCATCAACATAGCCAACATCTCCACATCAGTAATTTAACATGAGTCTTATTGTCTAATTGAACTTATTTCAATGCATTTCAAGCAACAGGTGCATGCAAAACGTTATGAAACCGTTATGTAATTTGTTGCCATGAGCCAGCTAAGTCACATAAGTATCAAATTAGACGAAATTAGACGAAATTAGACTCCTGTTAAATTGCTGATGCCGATGTGGAGCCCGTTTTCTGCATAGGATGCTGGGAGGCCAGGCTTCGGTTCTGGAAATCGCAAAGGATACCCGAATGATTGTCTCAAATTTTTTGCGTATAGATTTTGTGGGGAGTCCATTGCACTTGAATGGTTGCGGACAAGGATCAATTTGATCAAACTGCAGTCGACTTCGAACATGCGACGTCCTGAAGGAGCTTGCGTGGGAATTCTCCGGGATTGGCCACGATTGACGAGATCTCTGTCTAATCGCTCACTGCTTGAATAATTCCCATCAGTGCCTTGGCCAGTCCACCTCCCAAGCTCTCTCTCCCTGCCGTTGTCACCTGACCTTGACGTCGGCCTTCCTAGTCTTGTATTCTCAAATGTAAACGATACGATTCCCATTTCTCCTCATCGAACGTGCAAACGAATCCGCGTCAACCTCTCTGTCGTACCCTTCACTGGTCCGCTCATCCGCATAAATAACACGACCCTGACCATGCTTGCAACGATGCTGGAGCGTATATAAACCTGCATGATGGCGTTCTTCTCGCAGTTGCTATGCACGTTTTCAAGTTCGTCAGGGGTCCGTCGAGCAGTGTAGTGCGCACATACGTCGCGGATCCGCACCACGAAGCCCATCGGAGGTGCAGGGCCACGAGGAGTCTTTCCTTTGGCGTTGTTTCACGCCGTTCGGACCCCGGTCGTCCATGGAAGGTTGGAAACAATGCGAGGGAGACGTGCGTCGAGTTGAACACGAAGCGTTTCGTGGGACACACCAAGGTCAGGAAAAAAAGTGCCTCGGGAATTCTCATTTACTGATGTCGGTCGCATGCGTTACTATGATATGTGTAGAGATCACTACG
>JBBPLP010000752.1:0-13333 GCA_038089875.1 Fistulinella prunicolor
TTTGTGACGCGCTGTTCTTAGACTGTAGTCATTCTTTTGAGTTTCAGAATTCCATTCCAATCGTTTGAATTCGTATTCAATAAGAAAATATTGTTGATCTGAGAAGAAATACCAATAAGCAATCTGTGACTGTGTGTGACCGTGACCATATGTGACGCGCGTGTTTCTGGACGCGTCCCGCGCCTTGTTGGTGGCCATTTAGTTGATCCCCTAAGTTGAACGAGATTTGAAACGATGCCGCTCGTTCGCATCGAGCTATCCAACTTCAAATCGTATCGGTAAGTCTCCGCGCTCCTCATTGTTCGTATGTCCTGACGTATCCGTACTTGACAGTGGTCACCAAATCATCGGCCCATTCAGGAATTTTACCTCCGTCATCGGCCCAAATGGCGCTGGAAAGTCAAACCTGATGGATGCCATTTCCTTCGTGCTTGGTGTCAAGAGTGCGCAACTCCGAAGTAGCCAGCTCAAAGACCTGGTTTATCGTGGTCGACGCCTCGCGCGCGGTCCTACTGACGGCTCGGAGGATACTCAGGGTCAAGATGACGCAGAAGACGGTAGTGAGGGCGAAGAGGGCCAAGGCGAGGGTACCGCAAAGAAGGCTTGGGTCCTCGCCGTATATGAGGACGAAAGTAAAAAGGAATGGTTCTTCCAGCGCACGTGCGTCTCTCGGGCCAAACTTTTTGCCCGTGGATCTCATCGTCTTATAGCATTTCTACCACTGGTGCATCCGAGTATCGTCTCAATGATAGGGTCGTCACGTATGCCGCGTACAATACTGCTCTCGTATCCCATAACGTCCTTGTCAAAGCAAAGAACTTCCTCGTTTTCCAAGGGGATGTGGAAGCCGTTGCATCTCAATCGCCACGAGAACTTACGCGTCTCATCGAGCAAATATCTGGTTCACTGGAGCTGGCGGCGGATTACGAGAAGGCAAAGGAAGCACAAGAGCGAGCTACCGAGAACGCAACCTTCAATTTTACAAAAAGGAGGGGTATCACTGGCGAGATACGACAGTATAAAGAACAAAAGGGTGAAGCAGAGCGCTTCGAAGGCCTCTGTCAGGAAAGAGTCCGTGTTCTTGCGGTAATCGTCATAATTCCTGCTTATATGCGTCTTCTAGGATGATCTCATTTTACGACGAATCCTATACAAATTGTTCCACATAGAAGAAGCTCTAGAAGCCAACGCCAGAGACATTCAGAAGAAGTCGCGTGCTCTTGCCGGATTGCGTGCAGAACAGCAACAGCACGACAAGTCACTTGAAGATGCTCGTGCTGAACAAGCCAGGGCTCGTACTTCCGTCGTTAAGGAAGAAAAGAAAGTAAAGAAGGCGGAAAAGACTGTCGAGTCCAAAGTCAGTGCACTCTTCGTTTCGAATTCAGGTTGCTTACTGTGACACCTGCTCAGGAGCCAGACCTGGTCGCAACCGATGAGAAGATCAAGCATTCAACTAGGAAGACACAGAATGCTCAGAACATGCGTGAACAAGTCGGAAAGGACGAGGAGCGCCAGCGAGCTAAATTGGACACCCTTCGTCGTGACCTGCAAACTGCTCGTAGAGCCGCTGACGAAGCTACGGGTTAGTTTTAATGTTTATTGGCGCACCGGACTCGATCGTTATTGACCCCCACACCATTAGAGGCACACCGTCGGGCATCGCAAGGTAACACCGCGTTAAGTGAAGAAAGTCTTGCCGAGTACCGTGCTCTGTAAGGCTTGCTCATCTCTGAGAGGGGAGTAGGCTGTTCACCTTTCTTGAATCAAACCAGAAAAGCACGAGCAAGTGTATTGGCAGTGTCCGAACGCCAATCACTCGAGACGCTCGGAAGAGAAGAAAAGACCACTTCCCGTACGCTTGGCCAGTTGAAAGCTCAAGTAGAGGAGATGGAAACCAAAAAGAACAAATTGACTGAAGATGCGAGTGCTCAAGGGGAGAAAAAGACGGAGGTAACGCCATCAACACTACTATCAACTTCTCTGATGGTTTCCATCAGCTCGAGAAAAAACTGGCAACTTTGCAAGCCGACTTGGCGCGTGTGAAGCAAGAATATGACAATCATCAGAGCGAACTGACCCGCATAACGTGAGTGTTGCTGACGACTCGCCTCATTTCTTCCAGCATGAAATTAACCTTCACTCTTTTCCTCAGCCGCCTTGAAACAGAAGCAAACGAAAGGCTTACGGATGTCTATCAGCGTCTCCTTCAGGCAGGCATTGATAGGACGGAAACGGAACGGGAAGTAAAGCTCAAGGAAACTCTCGCGAGTCTGCAGCGCGTCTTCCCGGGTACGCTTTTGCCAATGAATGCAAACCTCGAAGTCATCCACAACCTTTTTTGTAGGTGTTAGAGGACGAGTGGTAGATCTATGCAAACCTACGCAACGGAAATATGAGAGTGCTGTTTCCGTGATTTTGGGCAGGAATATCGACGCGGTAGTGGTAGACGAGGAGAAAACTGCTATTGAATGCATCGAGGTTGGTCCGACGTAACAATGTATCTCTCTCAGCTTATCTTCTTTCAAGTATCTGCGCACCCAACGAGCCGGACAAGCAACTTTTTTGCCTCTCGACACGATCTCCGTGAAGCCCGTCAATGACAAATTCCGTTCCTTTGCCAAAGGGGCTAGACTTGCCGTTGATGTCATTCAGTACGAATCCGCTGTTGAACGAGCGATGCATCACGTGTGTGGGAATGCTCTGGTGTGTGACACAATGGAGGTAGCTAAGTATGTATGTTGGGAGAAAGGCCAAGAGGTTAAAGGTAGGTGAAGGAAAATCGCGGTGTAGTGAGAATACTCCTCATGTCCATTCTGTAGCCGTTACGCTCGAAGGGACCATCATCCACAAAAGCGGACTGATGACTGGCGGACGAAGCACCCATGGGTCTGGGAAAAAGTGGGAAGAAAAGGATGTACAAGGTCTGTTCAGGCTTATACATATATAACAGCATCTCATTTACACGGGACAACCTATATAGGTCTTGTCCGCCTGCGAGATAACCTCTTGGCACAGATGCAGGATCTTAACCGTTCCAAGTCGCGTGGTAAAGCAGACGAAAATATCATTGCAGAGATAACAAGGCTGGAGAGCGCTATTACCGTGACCAAGGATGATCTGGTTAGCACGCATACTTCATGTGTTCCATCGTCTCTGGGTTGATGACTCCCGTGGTTTCAGAGCGCCTTCAAGCTTCGCCACAATGGTACAAAAGATGAACTCAAGCATGTCGAGCGTGAGCTTAAGAAGCTTGCGCCCGAGCTAAAAAAGGTCAGCGAAAACCAGATTTCCTTCTTGTTTTGGTTTGACGACTTCTCCCTCTACATAGGCTCAGACTGCACATGCTACACTCGCTTCTCGCATATCAACGCTCCAGTCGGTTATCGACGAAGCCGAGCATGGGGTTTTTGCCTCCTTTTGCACCAAGATTGGTGTTAGTCACATACGGGAGTATGAAGAACGTCAACTCAGAGTAGCAGAAGAGGAAAGTCAAGCACGAAATCGATTCGACCAACAGATCGCGCGCTTGACACACCAGTGAGAACTTCACCTTTTATTGACCGTGGCGTCTTGTTAAACTGTGCGCTATTCACTTCCAGAATTCAATTTGAGGAAGAACAGCTGCTACTCACTCAGAATAGACTGACAACGCTCAAGAAGACTCAAGAAGACGAGGACGCGAAAGTTGTCGAGCTAGAGGACCAGAAACGCCAGATCCAAGACGAGATTGCATCAGGACAAGAAGCGATCGAAAATCTTCGGCAAACACTTCGTGCACTCAATGAAGCATTGGAAGAGAAGAACAAAGTCGTAGAACAGGTTAAGAAAACACATGCGCGCGCTGCCAAGGTGCTTGATCAGGCACTCAAGGAGATCGGGTCAATGGTCCGTAAAATTTCTGATATGCTTTCATCATCGATTAATTTCTAATCGGCCTTAGAACGACGAAATCGAAAAGTTGGCGCTAGAACGATCTTCGATGTATCGTAAGTGCCGACTCGAGGACATTAAATTACCACTTGAATCGGGCAACCTGAAGAATGTGCCTATGGAAGAGGTGAGAGCCCGAGTTTTCGTGGCAGGGACGTCCTGAAACTGGTGCAGCACCTACGTGATGAAGTGGCCATGGACGTTGATGAGGACGAGGACGGTACTCAGCGACCTAGGCAAGTCCAAGACTATGGCATCGAAGTTGACTTCAGTGCACTGGACGACGAGGAGCGTGCTGTAAGTTTATGTTCGATGTCCCGATCACGGGGTATGAAACCGATATTTGCAGAACAATAATCCGGACACCCTTGCTGAATTCGATGCATCGGTTACTAAACTAAACGCAGACATCGAGCGCATGGCACCAAACCTGAAAGCAATCGAAAGACTGGATGATGTTGAGGCCCGACTCGTCGAGACTGAACGAGAAGCGGAGAAGGCACGCAAGGATTCCAAGAGCGCGAGAGATCAGTACAATGATATCAAACGTCAGAGGTGAATAGTCATTCTCAATTACTGGATTTGCAAGTGTGTTGACCGTTGATGGTAGATGTGAACTATTCAATAAGGCATACAATCATATCTCTGAACGGATTGATGGCGTATACAAGGACCTCACGAAGGGCAAGAGTGCGCCCATGGGAGGTGTTGCGTATCTGAGTTTAGAGGACAGCGAGGTAACACTGGGGAGACTTGGTCATTTGCGTAAGAGACTGATCCGCGTGTTCGATAGGAACCTTATACTGCCGGAATCAAATATCATGCTATGCCACCGATGAAACGATTCCGAGATATGGAACAACTATCGGGTGGGGAGAAGACGGTTGCTGCTCTAGCATTGCTGTTTGCGATTCACAGGTGGGCTGCTTGGTGAAAATTTGACGTACTTATTTTATTCCCGTGTCAGCTATCAACCTGCTCCATTCTTCGTCCTAGACGAAGTAGATGCAGCCCTAGACAACACAAACGTTGCCAAGATAGCCAACTACATTCGTACTCAAGCGTCGGATTCTTTCCAGTTCATTGTCATCAGTCTCAAAGGTTCCTTGTATGAGCGTGGCCACTCGCTGGTTGGAATATACAGAGACCAAGACGTCAACAGTTCACGGACGCTCACACTAGACGTAAGTCCTACCAAACCTGTATCTTGCTCCACGAGACTGAAGGACGTCAAAGTTGACCCAGTATGATGAATGAAATAGAAAGGATGGCTCTGTGATGTCGTTATTCTTATTTGCTTCCTGTAGTGTCGACTGCTGTTACCCTTGTGTTGTGGTGAATTAATCCGTGTACTTTTTTGATCGCCGTACTGCAGGCTGGACTGGGCCCGGGGTGTGGTGGCCTCGATGAAATTTCACACGGAAGTCGTTTTTCAATCCACCATATGCACGTCCACAATCCACAGCGCTCTTTCAAACCACACCGTTTCATAAAACCTGGTAAGCCCTTGTCTCTTTCTGTCGGCATAGAGAACATTGAAATGATGTGTTCAACAGTTAAGCGGTTACCGGAATATCTTGTTAGGTTCAGTATGCAAGGAGGCGGGATCGGTCAAATCGACAAGGCGATCGTTCTTGATCATGAGACGCCAGAGCTTCGCCTACCCGGCCATCCTATGGGATCTATCTCTTTGAACGACCTTTCAATATGCCTCCGGGCTCGGCCGAATCAGCTGGGAGAAACCGTGGACTTGGAGGAAGCCGTTGTTTTCGACCGAACAGGGTCGGTGGTTCGCCTACCCGGGCACCTGGGTCATCGGATGTCTTTGAACAATCTTTTGGTTCATCTGTCCACTCGGCACAGCCAGCTTGGCTCGTTGGAGAATCGCAACGGCGTCATTGTCCGCCGAGGCACGCCAGCGCTACGTCTATCAGGTGGCCTGAGACATTCAATGTCGTCGAATTACCTTGTACTCAATTCATCTTGTGACTTGGTTTGGGACAATAAAGGACCTCAACGAGGCCATCATCCTCGGCCGAGATGCACCGGCACTTTGCTGACAGCCAAGGGGGCCTCGATCATTCGAGGCCTTTGAACAACCTTGCGGATGATCTCTGCACTCGGTACAAGCTCGGGGCAATGGAGGACCTCAAGAGCCATTGTCCTCGACCGAGAGGCACTGGCACTTTGCCACCTGGCGGCTCCCTTGGGACAATAAAAGACCTCAATGACACGTTTTCTATGATTTTTTCACTTGACCATCCTCATCGCTCTGGTTCGCTGCACTGCCGCATAATCCATCTTCGTGTCGATCATGTTTTTGGACCGTCCGTCTGCCACCAGACGTTGATCGCGGCGGCTGAGCACTTCTGACATCCCACAATACTCCTAGGACACGAGCGACTCTCCAATCACTTATGCGTCATCGCTCGCTGTGAACACATTCGGAACTATTCTTTTGCTGAAGCTGTTAAGCTTACGGAACTGGAACGGGTGCTTCAGTTGGAGTCCGCCCGTTCCGTGATCCCAACACGAGGAAAACGAGTTTTTTTCTATAGGCATCGGACTGGCCAACGTTGGACGGCTCGTCGATAGCCTCGCTACCTTCATGCACACTAAGGATTCAAATCCCACTTCGCTGAAGAGCCGGGCAAGAACGATGGGCTGGCCTTGATCGTCTACGATGCGCACCTCGTTGTTGAGTGTATCATCCTCATACACTACAAAATACCCGCTTTCGTATGCCTAACCGCTGGAGAGGAGGAAATTCCAGACGAGGTGATTCGCTTTGCGTCCGTGATGCAGTTCGCTGGATTCTGTAGGACGTTGTGGGCGATGGGCGACGATTGGATGAAGAAGATCGCTTTGGCATGACATATGGACGAGTGGCATCGTCGGTATATCATTTGACTAATGGCCTCTTTATATACATCTTTCTTTCTCGATACCTAGCTCTATATCCCACTTCACGAACGTGCTAAAATTTTGTACTTGATATCTAGTCCGTACCATGGAATGCCTGTACGTTCGCCAGAAGCGCTGCGACTCAGTATTGGAAGACGTGAGCTGGCGCCTCAATTGCACCGAATCATCCGAGGCGACGTGTAGTACGGACACACAGATGCTTGGGTATGTAGAGTTTCTGAGTTAGATCTAGACGTTTATATCGCATTCCTGGTCGTGTTTCCGCCAGTGTGAAATGACGAGGGTGGGTCGAGAGTTACGTAACCCGTTATCCCCGACCTGCGGATGTTTTCCGTTCACGGCGCTGAGCCAAAGTTTAGTTGCGATGGGTCATTCATCGTATCCTCGCTCAGCCGTTCTCATACTTGGGCAGTCCTCCATCTATTCACTACTCCCATCAACATCCTCTGCCCAAGTCGAATCCTTTCTCCAAGATGGAAGACTCGCAGAAGCAGACGCGCTGCTAGGACAAACTGAGAGCGAGGGAAACACGGGTGCGGGGGACCAAGTGGGTGACGTGTTATGTTCAGACTCGTACGCGCTGACAAGAAACGCACAGGAGACACTGCGATACCTGCACCAATGTCTTGCCTTCGCGTTCATGCGTCAGACCAGATTTCGAGAAGCAACGGCACACTTTGTCAAGGGAGCTATCGATCCTCGCGTCCCCGTATCTTACTTTGACGAACTACGACCTGCTTTATTCAACGAACCTCCAAGTCTCGACGCAGATGGGAACGCGACTTTACGCGATGTCGACGGGGATTCTGTCGAGGTCGAAGTCTGGGATGGCATTCGAGAGTACATGCCTGACGAAACCAGCGTCGATGATATCAGTAAGTCGGTCGCGTTTTTCTTTTCTCCACCCTGCATTGCCGCCCTACGTTCTCGCATGTCCCTCCTCCTGACTTCCAACCACCCATCGACTGCTGGAAACTCAGCTTACCCTCTTACCTTTCTTCTCATGTCTCTCACAACTCCCCGTCCCGCCCTACCATGTGCAACGAATAAAATAAAATGATGCATGGGCACTGACGTTCAGTCGTCACCAACTTAGTCAGGAACTATTCCCCCTACTTGCGTCCCAGTGCTCTGCCTGGTCCACCATCTGCCGACGAGCCTGCAGACGAAGAGCCATCTACTTCCGACCCCGACACACAAAGCGGCACGCGCACGCACCCAGCAGCGATTATCATGCGAGAAGGGCTAAGGGAGGAAGCTAGTGAGATGGTGAAAAGTATTTTGGCTGCTGTGTTGGGCAGTGCTGAGACGTGGTCAAGAGATGTCATCGAGGTGTGTACTTTGCTTGCTTCTTCCTACGTGTCCATTTTGGGCGAGTGGAATCGAGGAACGTTCACCCTGTATGTTTCAAGGTTCGACCATCGTACCTTTCGTGTCGTTCTTTCGACAGCATTACTCCGATGGTTTTACTTTCGTACAACCATAGCCTATTCTTAGTTTCCCGCCATGTCTTTGTCATGTCCACCATCCTTACCTTGGGCAACGATTCTAACCTGGTATCGTTTACCTAGATAGCATCAACAGCCCTCGCTCTTCTATATGCACACGAACGAGATACGCATTCCCTCCTGGCACTATTCACTCCCCCTCCCTCACCTCCACCATCTACTTCCTCGCGTCCTGCCTCCCGACCCAATTCGCGACCACCCTCGCGTCCTAGTTCAATGTCACACCCACATCCCTCGAACGGTCACCAAACTTCTATCCCATCAGTACCGTCACATGCGCGACATGCTTCCCACCCACCGCAGACACAGTTACCCAGCCCTCCGAGACCTGCGTTCCCGTTCCGTCCGGAAATTCTGGGACCCGTGCTTGTCCAACTAAACCTCTGGGCTGCTCTGATGGAGATGTGGAAAGTGCATGGGGACTGGGGCAAGGTCGTGGATATTTTAGTAGGGTAAGTGATGCCCATACGATGACCGTTAATCGTCCGTCTGCGATCTTGATCGACCTTCTATCTGTTTCTCTACCTCCCAAAAATATGAAACAGTCTTGTGGAAGGAACACACGACGATGCTTCGGTCGTCGATCCACTTGAGCAGATCTTCACGATACTTGCTCCCACACGGCCTAATGATCCATCCACGTCAACGACCGGAATAGTCTCAGGTCTGAGTGACCGTGAGAGATCGAGTCTAGTGAAGAAGTGGGCAGCATGGCTTGCTGGGAAAGACGTCGAGAGGGGACTCAAGGTGCGTATGCACTTCCCGATCCTTAGATCTGCTATTCAATTTATTCTAACACGGTGCCTTGCTTCGTGCTGTACAGTTGCTCATATCCTTGCCATTACCACGGCATCGCCGACCCACAGGTGCCGCCGGCCGCGGGAGGGATAAAACAGCAGATCGAGAAAAAGATACGCAAAATGCAGATGAACTGGTCATTCTTTCCGAGCTCCGGAATACCAACATACTCGCCGCAAAACGATATCTGGAGTGGCTCGTCGTTGGTCGAGGGATCGGAAGAGGCGGCAGGGAAACGACGGGGGAGGGAGAGTTGTTTGACGAACTTGTGTGGAACTGTCTAGAGGAGGTGTTGCAGTACGTTGGGGACGAGGGCATCGGGAAGCTGTGGAGGGCAAAAGGTGCGTAGACTATGCAGCTGTGCAGAGCGACATCGTGACCACAGGACTGATGTACGGTCTATTGTGTTTGTTACAGCGGCGTCGTATGCTTCTTCACCAAGTACCTCGGCTGCAACATCTTCGCCCCCTGTACCTCCATCCAAGTCGAATTCACCACCTCTTCCCGTTCAGCCGTCTTCACAATCACCGCCGCGCTCGCCCTTTCTGTCTTACTTCGCCTTGACAACCCCCGATTCTCCATCCAAACGTGCACGCATAAAGACACTATTACTTCTCCAGTCGCTCAAAGAAGGTAAAAAACTTGTCAAGGACATGCAAGACAAGATCGTTGGTGGGAGTTGGGATAAAACCCTCGGTCTCGAGATGGCCGTCTTACATTCAAAGGTATTCCATCTGTTGCCTCTCTTTCGTCGCTCGAGTGCTTAGAACGTGATGACATTAGGTACCCTCTGCACGAGTCACTCTCAGGGCGCTGTACAGCCTGGGGGACACATCGACGGCCGAGTCGTACGCGTCGAGCGGTGGCCTGACGGGGGTGGTCAGTTCGAAACTGGGTGTCAGCGCAGCGGAAGGGTGTGGGCTGTCCGACTGGAGTGCGTGGTTCGCCAAAGGTAGCGGTGCGGCAGGGGCAAAAGGAGAAGGCCGTGCAGAGGAGCATGGGGACATATTGAAAATGCTGTTGGAAGTTTACATGGAGGATGGGTGCGTCTCTCGCCATTCGTCGGACGAGCAAATGTATTGATCGATTGTTGCACTCTCATAGGGACAAGCAACAGACCACGCGGTTTCTCAGCGCGCAAGCGAAAAAACTGGATGCTCTGGAGGTGCGTACTTTCACTGTTGTCGCGGACTTTGGTGGGTAGCTGGGATGCGTGCTGGGGTGTTTGAGACGTCGTCAATGACATGGACTTGATTTCCTCTGATGAATTGATTCTTGAATGGTACCTCTTCGCATTGGCACGAAAGCTGACGTGTGGTCGGATCACGCAGATACTCCCCTTGGTCCCGACCGCATGGCCGCTCGGTACGCTCTCGACCTACCTCACCCGTTCCCTCCGACGCGCGCAGCACCTCGCACAGGAGGGCCAGATCGTCAAAGCCATCTGCGCGGGACAGAATCTCGCCGTGCTCGACAGTACATTCGAGGTCTTGCACGAGGAAGGGGCGATTGTGGAGGAGGCCGTGAGCGACGAGGACGAGGAAGGCGGTACAGCAAAGGAAGAAGGGGCGGTAGGGAGGAGCTTTGACGAAAAGGTGGTGCTGCACGGTGGGTTGGACGAGGCGCACCGGACGGAGGTGGTGAACGTCCATGTGAACGGTGGTGACACGTAACGTGATTGACATCGGGTTGTTTTGGGAGTCCTGTCTCAGAAGTTAGGGATATCCGATGCTGGATCCATGGTTTTGGAGGCGCATATTAATCTACTTATAAATTTCGAGTGCCACCCTTTGAGTGAAGTATCAGCGCTGTATACATCGACGAAGTCTAGCAGCGTGCACAATATAGACAAGATCGAGCAAGTCAATTATCAAGTGTACCAGTGTAACAGTACTTGACGAGATCAGTACAAGACAATAAATCACATACATAAATCATACGCCATAACGAGTCAACGTTCAGAGACCCACATGGATAAATGGAAGCCACTCTTCAAACGACGCACCACCATCACGCATACGTCCGACAGCATCCTGCAGTGCCCGTGCGACCTCCCGAGCGTTTGACCGCGGACGAGTCGGGTCGTCTAGATCATACGCGAGCGGCATTTGCGCTGCACAAGACGATGAGGGATGTAAGAGGCATATCGTTTGACCAACGGATTCTTTGTGTACATCTCGGCGCCTAGTTTTATAACCTTGTATGGTTTGCTCTCTAGTAAACTAGAAGTAGGGCCGAGTGTTCGGCAGTTCTAACCTTGTTTACAACTTGAGAACCAGTTGTGATTTACTTTAGACTCACGACCAGCCGTTATCTCTGTCCGATCCCAAGGCTTGCCCTGCTCATCATCATAAATTCGTCCGAATAACCAGGTAAGAAGACTCCAAGCTTCTTTCTTGGCCCGCGTTCCTCGGACAGCTCCGTGTGTCGATTTCACAACGCTCTGCTTCAGTCCTGTTTGGTCACCGCATGCGTTGTCTGCACGTTCCACTCTCGCGTCCATGCTGACTTGCCTCTTATTTGCAGATTAGTAGTAACTGACAAAGACAAAAGGCAAAGTTATAGCAGTAGTCACCAGCTCTATATTTCGATATGTGCATAGAAACCTGACGGCCCTTTTCCAGCGCTCCCTTACGACGATGTCCCCGCCGTACGCGCCAGAGAAAAAAGTCGCCATTGCCGCGGTGCGACGCGCATGCGCACTGACATCCTCTGTCTTAAACAACCTCATCAAGAACGAAACGCTTACCAAGGGGGACAAATCGCCCGTGACAGGTGAGCGCCGACCAGTGATCCTCAATTCGATCGCCCACGTCTGACATCGCTCCTCAGTGGGCGACTACGCCGCCCAAGCCGTCGTCAACACCATCCTCTGCCGCGCTTTCCCCACCGATCCCATCGTCGGCGAAGAAGACGCAGACGATCTCCGCCAAGAGACCAACCATGCCCTCAGACACCGGGTCGTCTCGCTTGCCAACGAAGCCCTCACGGCCGATCTCGGGTCGGACGAGACCTCCGACTGGGGAGTCGGTCCCGGTCAAGGACGCACCACCGACGACTTCTTGAACGCGATCGACCGTGGCAGTGATGGTGGCGGTCGGATCGGACGTGCGTCGTCGTTTTGTGGATGCGTTTCTGACGAGGTGGTTGATGACTTTTCCCTAGGTCGATGGACGCTCGATCCGATCGATGGGACAAAGGGGTTCTTGCGCGGTGGCCAGTATGCGGTGTGTCTCGCGCTGATTGTTGATGGTGAAGTTGTCCTCGGTGTCATTGGGTGCCCGAATCTGCCGGTAAAGTACATCGAGCCCGATGGGCCCAAGGGTTGCCTCTTCGTCGCTGTCAGAGGCCAAGGCGCCGAACAGGTATGTTGATCCGGGTCTGTTATCTGTCCCTCTTATGAACACGTGCAGATGACGCTTTCGGGCGATCAATCAGTGTCGTTGACGATGCCCCCCGTTGGAGCCGGGATGCTCAACTTTTTGGAATCCGTCGAACCTGCACACGCGGACCTCGCGTTCAATGACAAGGTATCTCGACTGCTGAATATCACACGGGCCCCGACACGAATGGATAGCCAAGCCAAGTACGGTTGTTTAGCTAGAGGTGATGGCGGTGTCTACCTCCGGATGCCTACGGGAACCGGGTATCAGGAGAAGATCTGGGTGAGCGCGGTGCTTATCGTCGTATTTTTACCATATGGCCCATCGATTGACATAGGATCACGCTTCGGGGTCATTGCTCGTTCAGGAATGTGGTGGAGTCGTCACGGATTCACGAGGGGAATCTCTCGAATTTGGGCGAGGACGGACGTTGGGGGAGAATTATGGTATCATCGCTGCAGGCAAGGACGTCCATGCCCAGGTTTTGACTGCCGTTCAACAAGCGCTGGCGGAGGCAACGTGATCCTGTGAGATTACATAGCCAGATCATCCGACGGCCAGTTATCGAGAAAGGCTCGACGAGCCTATTGGCCCGCCAGATGTTCGGATACCGTATTCTTAAAGCGCTCAGGAGTCACGCACATATATATAACACGTCATGGGAGCTCCACATCACGCCCCAGTTTTCTGTCTCAATTTCGCCCCCATACATTCGTCCTCCCTTCCGCATTAATATCTGAACCAGACATCATAATACCATGGCTACTTGGTGCGTCCGTCATCCACTTG
>JBBPLP010000753.1:0-13307 GCA_038089875.1 Fistulinella prunicolor
GAACGACGACTTTACGGTCGTGGCCCCAGAGGATATGTTGATGATCTGTGGAAACCTCGTCAAGATCGATAACCGTATAGCCAGGCTAGGCCTCGGACATTCGACTGTGCGGGTAAGAGCATAGATCGAACTTCACGCGGAGCGATCTAATCTCAATGCATATCCCTTTAGACATTCCTCACCCAACCGCCACCGGAAGATGAGGAATTGTCGAGGTACTTTTTCGATGCGCATGCTATACACAGGGACCTTGCTTTGCGCTCGATCACATACATCATGACAGAGGACATTGAAAGGGCAATTGCCAAGTCCTACACGCAGGCGTACATGTTTGACATCTCTAGACGATACTCCATCGTCGACCGCTGTCCCATGCTGACATACGTTTTCGACGGCGGGTTCGAACATCTTCGCTACTACACACAGGAAGACGATGATGCCATCGACTTGTTGGTTCTTTTACAGAATCACATCCCTGAGAAGCCAGACAAATTCCTGGAGGTTCTTCAGGCGCTGCATGACCGCACTGAGGATACACGTTATCAGTGGATCGTCGAAGAGAAGGAGCTGGCTCTTGGTATCCTTGTTCGCTTTGGCCCCCCGTGGATGCTCAAGCGTTACCTGCTTCGGCGCCGAGACCTCGCTGAAGGTGAAGGGAGTGATAGACTGGTGAAGTGGGCCGAAAAGCTTGGCCGGTTTGACCTGAGGGACATGCTGGTCGAATTCGAGTTACCGGAGCAAGTGGAGATGGAAGTTGTACCAGACGCCCCGGGGAAAACTGTTATAGCGGATGAAGCGGGAGATGCACAGGATGTAGTTGTAGCCGACGAATGGTGATTGTGATGTGTACTTAGTTGTATTGCTAGCCCGAACTCCCAAGAGGACCAATTCACTTCCTATTCAAGGTGCCGGTCCGGTCGGTCCACCTCGATGTTGCGGATCGCGGCAGGTTATAAAGACATCATGTCTTCTCCTTCAGCCACCATTCCAAGGTCCCCAATATTCGACGAATCCCCGCACTTAGAGCTCCGAACTACGATTTATGGTGGCCGTTCCTTGTTTGCGATCTCTGATCTCGAGCCATGCACCCGGATACATTCATGCGAAGTACCTTTCGCTCACGTTATATACAGGGACTATCGGAAGGAGGTTTGTGCCTACTGTTTTGCATATTCCGCGAACGATCATGCACCATCTACCGTTGGATCTTCTCGCATCTGGAACATCAAGTGGAGTCGAGCTGGTGCGGCGACTGCGTGGTTCTGTAGTGAAGTCTGCAAAGATAGCTGGGAACGCGACGAGGCATCTCCCTTGTTGATGGAGGTGGATGCTTTCCTGACCAAGGGACAAGCTGCGACTCGAAAGCGATTCAAGTCGATGGAGGAGGAGGTCAAGATCAAGACCATGCTTCCCTCTTTCGAACTCGGAAGCAGGACGATCACCCAAGGGGCTATCGACGCAGCCTGGGAGAGTGCGGAGACGCTCGTCACTTCCAAGACACACCTTTCCCTTTATTGCTCGACGCTGCAATTGGAGGATATGGAACTTGAGATCGCACGTGTGCTCGCGGCAGCAATTGTGCGTCGACACTGTGATGACGAGCGTCTTTCCTCATCCGATCAGACATTGCAAACGGTGCAAGGCAGATCCATGTCTTGGTCGCAATTTCTCAATCTCCAGACGAACGAGCTTTGCAATATCCAGATGCGGCCGTACATGCTCGTTGCTTACCTGCGCGTCTACGTCTTCCTTTCCAACACACTCCCGAAATACCTCCGAAAGTATATTCCTACCGTTCGAGAAGTGCTCGCTCGCGACACGGGGAATGCTTTTGGAATATGGGATGGTGAGAAGAGAGACGAGATGATGGGATGGGGAATATGGGTCAGCGCGAGTTATTTTAATCACAGTGCGTTCCTTGTTGCGCAGTTGGGCTCGAAGTGACGACAATGACACTAGGTTGCACGCCAAATGTTCGTAAGAAACGAGAGGGAAGAACACTTCATTTCGAGGCTACTCGGAGAGTTCGGGCTGGGGAGGAGTTATGCATCAGTTATATTGATACGGATTCGCCAGTGGATCAAAGAAGGCGAGAGCTGGAGGAAAGTTGGTTCTTTACTTGCCACTGTCTCCGTTGTGAACAAGAGTCGACTCAATAATTGGCGGGGGAATTGTTGGAACTTGAAGTAGAATCTTCTTGTCAACTTACTAGGGGCCAGTCCAAAATAGGTCAATGGCTGTGGCGTGCCAACGTTCGATCGCACAGCACTCACGCCCGAGGCTCGCCTTTTGGTAATTGTTTTTCTCTCACTACCACCTCCATGACGGCCGCACTCGAGGATCCTACGAAGGGGAAGGGGAAAGCTGAACCTCGCGAAGCTACGGAAACCACACCACTTCTCGAGGCAGGGTCCAGCCAAGTTAGCACAGACGGAGACGAAGATGACCTCGAGAACAGCCATGTCCATTTAGCGCGGCGCCGTCTCTGGAAATGGTTGATATTCGTCTTCTTTTCCACTCTCTCCCTCGGCTTGGTTATCTTCGTGGTCCTGGGAATCCTAGCATACTCCTACGCGGCTCGGTTTACCTATCTTTCAGCAGATGACGTACTCGCCAATGGTTTAATCTTTCAAGGTCCAGACAAGATAGATGTTATAAATGCGACAGACGGAGGTCTCTGGATAAGACTAGATGCCAGGGTGGGAGTTGATGCTGGATCAATGATTGGCGTCAACACAGTCAGTGACGATGGAACGTTCAGAAACATGTGGAAGTCTTTTGGACGCCTAGGCATTCGCATCCTCGGTACCGTGACAGCCAACGTCGCCACGATCCATGTGTCTTCAGATCGGGCTTTACTTGCATCTGTCTTGGCGCAGCCAGTGCAATTGCCCATCACCAGCAATCCACCCCATGATTCGTCGTGGCTGACACCGGTATCCTTCCCCATCTTCGTGCGGCCAACGGACAATTCCTCGGACCTTACTCAATTCGTAGAAGATTCGTGGCATCATGGGGCGGCATCGCTTCGAGCATCTGTTCCCGAAGTTACGATATGGGGTGGTAGTCCCAATCGCAAAGGATGGCGGAGCAGCCTCACTGGGACTTTCCACAAGGTTGAAACTCGACTATCGCTCCCTAGTAGGCGTTTCTGTCCCCTGTTTATCTTTAATCTAAGCCAAGCGTTTTCCAGTTCCTCCTATTCCAGGTTTGCCGGAGCCAGGCGAGAACAACCCCCTGCCATCGTTTTCTCAACTCGTTTCAGTCGAGTCATTCAATATCTCTTCTACGGACAACGAAGTACAGATGAACGCTCGTGCCTCTATCATCGATCCCGCACCACCTGGCTTTGATATGATCATCCCTGCATTGCCTTTCGTCGTGTCGCTTCCAACTAGCACTCCAGATACCAATATCCCGATTGCATCTGCTGAGACCCAACCATTCTCGTTCACACATCCTAATATAACCCTCTTCGTTTCGGGCAAAGTCCTTCCGCTCCCATCTTCCGCTACGGATGCATTGGCGTCATTCGCTTCTCGCTATCTGTCTCTACAACCCAATCCAATACTCATCAGTTCCCCGTTATTCCCGTCCCTCGTCATTAACACCGAATTCCCCTCGCCAGCCACAAAGCCCAAGGTCTTGCGTGACGTGACTATTCGCAATATGAAAGTTAAACCATATGGAACGGAATTTTTAGCAAGCGGAGAAGTGTTTGGTTTAATCGTGCTCCCGAAAGGCATGAACTTCCAGATGGAGGTCAAGCGAATCATGCCCGATATCCTGGTATTCGATGGAGACATAGACGAGTTGCTTCCCCCTCTTGGTGTTCTGGGAAATGCTCCGAGTCGTCTGCCGCAGCCTCTTCCTCCCCGTGCATTCGGTCATATCATACCTGACGACTGGTTAGAGGCGACGAGTGTTTATAATGGCACGGATGAAGAGGGCTCTATTTTCTCGGTGACTTCCTCGATTGTCGATGTACCTATTCAGGTCCTGCCGGGGAGGGAAAAAGAGTTTAGTAACTTCGTGAGCAAGGTATAAAAGAGTTTAATCTTTTGATCGTTCAGCGCTCATCTGTGGTTATTTTATAGATACTCTGGGGCTCAAACGGCGCAACAGCGGGCCTTCAAGGTACGGTCGACGTTGGGGTTAACATTGTTGGGCTACCATTCCATGATGGGGATGGCAAAGAAGCCGGGTTCACGCTGAGGGGCCTGCCGCTGCAAGGAAAGGTACACATAGGCAAGAAGGCTTTTGGTCACTAAGTTTCAGCGCCCACTATGTTCTCTTAGGATCCATCCGAACACCTTTGTAGACGAGCATTGCAGGTTTCACTCGTTGACGGTTACTCTTTTATTCTTGCTCGAGTGCATATCTTACACTTATGTACACACAGCTGGTCTTATGGATATACATGTACTGCTCGCTTGTAGATTTTAGCCGGGATTCTGATGCCTTCTAATTTTAATATTTAACGAACGTGTTTTGGATTGGCACCTTGTCAGCATCGGTCAAGAACACCTGGATTAAATTGCGTTGTCAGACTGTCCTGCTCGCCTGTCGACGTCGACTCATGTAAATTTAGTGAGTCGGCTTTAATTCTAATACCTACATCAATACGGATCTGTTTCGAACAGTATCATATCATTTTCCGGTACTCATGGCCGTAAGCGTAACATTGAATGGAACCACACTTAGGTTGCGGTCTGATCCATCCGTCGGTGACCGGCCAGTGAAAGGATTCAGACATCTCCGCTCCAACCTTTTCTTTGGTCGTCGGCGTCTTCAAACGTGGGCTATCGGAATCTGCGTCATGTTGGCCCATTGGTTTGCCATACAGGATTTTTTCTTGTCCAGGGAACCCAACGGGCCATGTAGGCAGGTAACACGCTTCCTGTCCCCGACGAACTGGTTACAGATGAAAAGGTGAGAAGACGCCACAACCCACCTATGTATATGGACCACATACAGGATCACATTTCACCCATCTGCTCCAATCTAGCCACGACATTTCGGAGGCTGGTCAGCCTGTCAACGTCGCGGTCCCCCATTGTGCTCAACAACGGGTCAATGTCAGCATGGACCCTCGTAGCCCACATCTTTGTCATCACACGGCATATATCTCTCCGGTAGTCCCTCGTACACCCTGATAGAGCAGTTTCTCCGGGACAATCATGAAGGGTAAATCAGAGTCTATACTATACGTATGGGTTATGGCGCAGAGCCTGAAGGTGGGTTTCGCCCAATCAAGCTGAGAGTCATCCGACAGGTCCGTTGGGATGGCCGAGCGAGGGATATAGCTGGGCCTGGGTTTTATTGGCGAGATCATCGTCATCATCCAGGTTGGTTGCCGGTGTGCTCAGGAGATATCGCATCAATTCGAGACGCTGAGCATAACAGTCAGTTGCGACTTGGATGAGTTTGCGACTTGGATGAGTGTGCGCCGATCAATGCCACTGGAAAGTCCCTCTGGTATGGTCAGAGTCTCTTCTAGCCTTGCTTTTTAGGATAAATCTTCACCGGAGATATTTTGCACGCGATTTTTCCATCTTTCTCGACCTGCTGGAACGGCAACTAGGGAAGGTGTGAGTTGGATATCGTAGAGAGTGACCAATGCTGCTAGATCCAACTGGACGCGGGTCTCCCGGAAAACGATTGTGCCACGAACCGGCATTCATGACTCCGAAGGCAGACAAACCAACTGGAATATACCCATATCAGAAATTTCCCGAAAACGAACCTAACAGGCACATCTCACGAAAGAATGGATACTGGGGCCATCGCAATAGCCAGGTCACGAGGTTCGACGAAGAAACCGCACAGCGGCCAGAGATCGCGTTGCCGCGAGCGTGAACTGCCAACACTCCTCTTTCGGGCTATGCCCGCACAAGAGATAGAAATGTTCTGGATCGATAGCGAACCATTTGATTCGTCGGTAACACGTTGCGAGTCGTGCCATGATAGAAAAGCGTTCCCTTTGGAATGACTCCAGGTACGATGGCGTGACCTGCAAACAAGAGTTTATTTTAGAGATAGCCAGGCAACGCAAGCAATGACAATGCTTACCATATCTCATACGGGTGTCGAGCCAGCGTTGAAGCAATGCATGGACCGTTTCAAACACGAGGTGGTCGGTATAATCGTCATATCGAAATTCCAGTCTCCAATATCTGGGCCACTATTGAGGGTTGCTGGTTGCCATCCATCGTGATCAGAAGTAACCGGTGCTTGAGTAGCGAAAACGCGGACGAGAAAGGGACGCGTCGTAATCCGAGAACACCAAGAGGCCGAACGTGGCATCAACCCGAGTTTGTACGAGGTTGCTCAGACTTACTAGCACTGCGGAGGCAGTGACTAGTTCTCCTGCGAGGCTGCGACGCGGTTACGCGCAGAATGAAACCAGCGAGCGCCTGGTGGTCCACCTACGGGGTACGTGCAGCGAGAGGAAATGAGACTAGGGGGAGGAATACGAGTAAACAACGCGTCGTTATCCAAGTTCCACTGCACTACGTAGTATGAAGGGCCAAGTGAGCATCTTTGTACTAATCCCTTGAAGGTACGGGGTGCCAGGACACTCAGATACTTTCCATTCCGACATACAGAAATAATCTATATAATATACATGAATTGCTTGCATAACTGCAGACTCGTACTTCGTCATTAATTCCAATGCTTGACAACAATCCCGTTGATGACCTCTTCTTCCACTCCCTTTTCTTGCCCTTGTTTCAGATCACTCTGGCCGTACGTTTTGGTCCTTCCTTGCCTCCATTGCTCCATGGTAGGCGCGACACTATCTTCACACCGTGGGTTGATCCCAACTCTTTGTAGTAGAGGACTCTCATGCATGGGCATCAACTTGGTGTCATCGTCCGGCAAGGCGAAATAAAACACCCCAAGGCGGGTGCACTGCTGCTGGTCTGGAGGAGGCTGTACCACCCTGTGGATCGACCCTTTGTAATATCCTCCTGTGAGGAACTCCAATGCATCTCCGGCATTCACCACCTGTGTAGAGCATTATATTCAGCATGGAGTGTCCAACTGCTTCGTGGACTCGTGATGCTCACCAACGCATTGTCAATATGTTTTATCCACCGCCATTGACCATCATTTGACAGGACCTGAAGGCCGGCCACGGGCTGACTCCAGACAATGGTTATGCTCCCAAAGTCTATCCACCCGCCGTCAGTTCGAGACGTCCCGAAGTGCGACACTCACTCACCAGTGTGTCCTTTGAACCAGACGTTGTTGGTTTTAGCCTCTTCTTCAGCGGAACGCGGGAAACTAAGATTGTGGGTGCCGTTCAGTCCACCGGAACGATGTGGAACAAAAAAAATACCAACTATTTCATGAACCTCGCTGATGAGCAAGTAAGCGAACTAGCATACTGTGAAACAATCTCGAAAGTGCCATACCGTATGTTTCGCCGATGGCGTCGTAGTTATGAATGTTAACCAAAGCGTCTTCGGGTAACTCGAGACTCAACGCAATTAACCTGTGGTTCGTCTTACTCAACATATAGTGTCTCGATGAAAGTATTGGCACACCGCAAGATGGGATGCAGGACTTTAAAATGGTTGAACTTGCCAAACTCCTTTATTTCAGGGAGGAACGGACGGAACGGCTCTGGATGGCCTCGTTTCGTGACATCACGGTTGACTGGAAAAAAAAAAAAAGATTAAATTTGGGCAGACACAGGCGGTGGTTCGTGCTCACTGTTGTAACTCTCGACCTGATCATAAACACCATTATCGATATGCTATGCAGGTAAACAACCCATCCTTTGGAGAGTGAACCGAGGTTGAATGGCTTACAAAATATTGACGAAGTTTGTATCCTTGGTGTGATCCAGTCTGTTTCTTAGCATTAACATATACCTGCTTCTCTTCGTCGGCGACGCCCGCAAAAGGTATGTCTGCGAGGTCGAATATTCTGTCCGTCTATTTGGATATTATTGACAAGTAGTAAAGGACAGTGAGGATCTCGCCTCCGATTGATGGTATCCGTGACCGACGACGTAGAAGAACCCGTGGGTCAACAATGCGTCTCGAACCTGGGTCGCTAACAGAGTGCGGTCCTCCGTACTCTCGAACCCGGCTAGGTCGATGACCGGAAGGTCTACAAAGTCCACTGAATGCAGAGTGAGTTGCTTGTTTGATGAACGAGAAAGGTAAGAGTCAGTGAACCACGTACAATTGGCCTTGGTGGGTGGTGCAGCTTGATAGTGAGGGGCGGGGGGCTTGAAGATAGGATTCTGCATGCTGGCAGTGGTACTAGTGATCTAGCGTCGGGCGTAGTCGACGGTGTTCGTCCATATCCACAACTGGCGTTATAGCCTAACGGACCCGCCTTGTTATCTCCCAAAAGTGTCGGCATCTTCACTTTGGGCGGGAGTTCTGTGACTCAAGCAGGAGTCTTCGCGTTTCAGACATAACCACGTGACCGAGTTTCTTCCTGGCTTCTCTCATTCGAATGCGGGTTCTCGGACTTCTCGTCCACTTTGTTTTTAACCTGTCGAACTATTCATCACTAGCAAATTGACCGCATCGTCTCTCGTCTTCCAGCGGTCTCTTCGGTGCCATTCAACCGTCTTCCCAAACGCTAGAAGGCCAGTTCCCCTCGTTGGTTTCGATCCGACCCGTATCATAGACTGGCAGGCCTTCCCACCGAATCTAGCACCCAAGCTCTCAACATCTTCTTGTACTCACCTCTAACACAAACCTAGTTTGTTCACCTTGATTTGTTTAGCATTAATACCATTTATAATCTCTTCTCGGCGAGCAACCTATCCGCAGAGGCGTAGTTCTTCACCCAAATAAATCCACCTAACCTAACCACCCACGTGCATTCATAGGCAGGCTGTAGCTATCCCCGCCATATCCCAGCAAGAATTCTGCTGCCCATGGTTATCTATGAGAAATAAATCCGACCCATTTCCAGGGGGACTAACGCATCGCGATATTGTTCATGCTGCGACGACGTAAGATGCCTCTGGTAACCTTTTCAGCGCAGGCATGGACAATCCGGATTCTAGTGCGAACAACAGTGACCCAACCCAACTTATGGTGCGGGAGGCTCCCGTAAACATCTCTGGAAAGCTATACCGCCTGCGTTCTTACAAACGACCAGTGTCCGCGATAGAAAGCATAGAATTGAGGCCTCACACTATACTGATCTAATGTAAAGCTTCGATGGGCTTGGCCCATCTAACCTTCGTCATTTAGATAAATCATTCTTTGGAGCTGAAACGTTGATATCTACTGACCTGTTAATCACATGTCACAAGACGTCGCCTCAAGATCTTGATACGACTGATATCCTAGAGATCTACTTCTTTCTCACAACTTGGATACACTATAAAACTCCGATTATGACCCACTCCACAGAGCCACTCCCTTTCGATGAGACCATCAAGACAATCCAAGGCATTCTAGATGCGCACGAACTACCCAGTCCACTTCTCGGGATCGTCTGTGGATCCGGCCTCAGCACGCTCGTCAACCAACTCTCGAATACCGTGCGGATACCCTATCCTGAACTTCCAGGCTTTGGCCAGAGCACCGGTGCGTCGGGATTGGTCATTCGAAGCGCTATCATCTGAGATGTCTGGCCAAAGTTCCTGGACAGCAGAGCGCCTTGGCCTTTGGCCTGATGGGTCAACACAAGTATCCGGTCGTCGCCATGCTGGGACGTGTGCGTGCTAGATCACTCATCGCCCATGCTGAACTGACACGGATCAACAGTTCCATCCATATGAAGGGCATAAACCGGCAGTGGTGACTTATGGGATCAGGACCATGAAGCGACTTGGGGTCAAACATGTCATTGGTGAGTCTTTATTAACAACTCGTAGAGGGAAACGACATTAAAACTATGGTAAGTTACCAACGCAGCCGGGTCGCTTGTCCCATATATACCCGTCGGAACCGGTGCGTGTGGTTGCAATGGCGTTGGAACTTTGGCTGACTTGTTGTTCAGTCGTCGTAATCCAAGATCACTTTGCGCTACCAAACTTGACTGGCATGAACCCATCCTTTGGACCACTTATTTCCACAGAATACCCACGATTTTACCCCCTGGGTGATGCGTACTCGGTGAAGCTACGAAAGCTCGCGTTCCACGCTGCGCACCAGCTCCAGCTTGGTCGTGACGCGCTTGCAGAAGGCACTTATGCCTGGGTTGCGGGACCGGCGTATGAGACGCCTGCCGAGGGCCGATTCTTGAGGAACGCTGGCGCACATGTTGTTGGGATGAGCACGATCCCGGAGGTCGTCGCCGCACGCGAGGAAGGGCTCGAGGTCATGGTACTTAGCCTCGTCACGAACATGGTCGTCATACCAGACAAGTATCGGAGCATCCGGGACGAAGTGGAAGCTGAGGTGTGTAAGATCCGGGCCGACCCTCGACGTCATTGACTAAGCCGTGCAGCTCGTCGGCCGAACGATGTCCTTGTCCGCGATTGGTGTCGCTTCACACGAAGAAGTGCTCTCTACGAGCAAAGAAAAGACGGAGGTGATGGGTCGTTTGGTTGCAAAGATCGTTGAGCTGGTGCAAGAGCAAGCGGTGAACGAGGTTAATGCGCTAAAGAACTGAGACATGTCACGTAATAAACCTGTGGACCGTGTGTTGTTGCTACGAGATCACTTGAGGACGGCTGACACGATCAAGACGTAGTATGTTGGACAACAAGCAGGGCCGCCGTTTGGAGCGCTCGTCCCACGATCGTACCGCGTTGTTCCCTTGCTTGCTTCCTCCTCTTCTTTGACTTCCAAGTTCCGGTGTCACGACCGGCGAACGTGGCCGAGCGCATCCCTACAAAACCCGGACAGCTCGTTTTTTTTCCTAGGTTTGCTTGAAACGTACCGTTATACCCTCTACTACTATCTGCGAGCGCCATCATGATGCAGCCTCGGACAGTCCTTTCAGCGAGACGCTCGGTGCTGGCACATGCAAGACTTTCGCGGGGCTTTGCTACATCGACGAAATTACGTGAGTCACTATCAGACTGTTATCTCTCGAGGATGTTGCGGTGTTCGGCACCGGCTTGGAACGGGCTCTGCTGGTCGTTTTCATCAGTCTGCTACGACGAGGCTGACACTCATATACTCAGAAACCACCCAGAAGATCGTCGTGTCACAACCAGTGGTGGAGCTCGATGGTGACGAGATGACGAGAATCATATGGAAGAAGATCAGGGAGGAGGTTCGTGCCTTCCGTTGCCTTCTCCGCGATGCGTGCAGCCCATTCATCACACTCGTGCAGCTCATTCTTCCTTATCTTCAACTGGACATCAAGTACTTTGACCTCGGATTGGAGTACCGCGACGAGGTGGGTGGGCTTGCCACCTAGAACACGCAGCAAAGTTGACCGGAAAAGTAGACGAACGACACCGTGACCGTCGATGCTGCCAAGGCCATCCAACAATACAAGGTCGGCATCAAGTGTGCGACCATCACGCCCGACGAGGCGCGTGTCGAGGAATTCAAACTCAAGGAGATGTGGAAGAGTCCAAACGGCACAGTCAGTCTCTCCTTCTGTCCTCGTAGTGGATGGTGCCCAACATTGTCTAGATCCGCAACATTCTCGGTGGCACGGTCTTCCGCGAGCCCATCATCCTGAAGCGGATTCCTAAGCCCGTTCCAGGCTGGGTGAATCCCATCGTTATCGGCCGTCACGCGTTCGGCGATCAGGTCAGCACCCGCCCCTGATGTTCGAGTGGTATTTGGCGTTGACGCCTTGTAGTATCGTTCGACCGACCTCGTCGTCCCCGGAGCTGGCAAGCTGCAGCTTGTGTACAGTCCAGCTGACGGCAGTGCACCGACCACGCTCGATGTCTACGACTTCAAAGGCAAGGGTGTTGCCATGAGCATGTACAACACTGATGAGGTACGCGTGTTCGAATGGTTCGATGGTGCGACTGTTCATTTCGGTCATCCTCTAGTCGATTACGGGTTTCGCACACTCCTCGTTCAAGATGGCTTTGACCAAGAAGATGCCTCTCGTACGCCCATTTTCATATCCGTCATGCACGTTTACCGAATCGAGTCTGCTGCACAGTTCATGTCCACCAAGAACACCATCATGAAGCGGTATGATGGCCGCTTCAAGGATATTTTCCAAGACATCTACGAAGCCCAATACAAGGCTGAATTCGAGAAGTCCGGCATTTATTACGAGCACCGTCTCATCGACGATATGGTTGCTCAGGCGATCAAATCGTCCGGCGGGTTCGTCTGGGCGTGCAAGAACTACGACGGCGATGTTCAGTCGGACATCCTAGCACAAGGCTTCGGTTCGTTGGGTATGATGACCAGCGAGCTCATTACGCCAGACGGCCAGATCGTCGAGAGTGAGGCAGCTCACGGCACTGTCACGCGCCACTATCGCGAGTACCAAAAAGGCAAGGAGACCTCGACCAACCCTGTGGCTTCCATATTTGCATGGACACGTGGCCTCCTACACCGTGCCAAGCTCGACGGTAACGAGCCGCTCAAGCATTTCTGCGAGGCCCTCGAGGCGTCCTGTGTGGAGGTCATTGATGTCGATGGCATCATGACCAAGGACCTTGCGCTCGCGATCCATGGCAAGGACATGCAGAGAGAGCACTGGGTGATCACAGACAAGTACATGGATGCGGTCAACGTAAGTCTTGACGTATAACATGCTGTCTCTCCTGTGCTGATCAGCACACATGATGCCAGGCTAAACTGCAGCAAAAGTTGGCTACATCGGCTGCCAAGTTGTGAACTGGCTCGGTGGCTAAACGGGGGGAACGTGATTTATTGTTGTGGTTGCATATATCTAAGTGTGTGTATGGAGGATGTACCACGACCATTTTATAAGTATTAGGCTGTTGACACAATACATTCCCTTTTGTCGTGCAGAGAGCCTCGTGTTCTCGTTTTTGTTGTTGGGCGCAAGTGATCGCTGCGGAGACAGGGAGGTAGCAAGCAAGGTTCACTTTTGTTACACCTTTCATCTAAACCGGCCACTGGCCGGCCGCGCCATGAACAGACTCAGGAAACCTCGAACCAGCGATTCGTCCCCGGTGGCTCCGATGGCAAACGCAGCCAATAAGTCCACCACATCTCGCACTATGCAGCTGGCAGTCAGCGGGATGCACGTTTCTGCCGTTTTCAATCGGAACAGCCAACTTGAGGGCTCGAGCAGCACCTCTACGGACCTACAACGGAGAGGGACATGGTTCTCTGCCCCGTTGGCGGGGGCTCCTCGCACAAAGGTCGAGCAGTACTGGGCTGCACGAGCCCTCGTTGCAGAAACCTTGCTTTCCGCGCGTGATC
>JBBPLP010000754.1:0-13290 GCA_038089875.1 Fistulinella prunicolor
CGTCAAGGAACCGATCTGGGTCAAACTCCTCCGCTGCAGGAACATGAATCAACATCAACCACCGGAAAGGATGACAGCATACTCGCCATCGGGGCCCCACAAATCTTTCCTTCGGTGCATAAGAAAGACCGAATAGAGTGTGCTGGATCATCCTGTCTCAGCATCGGAGAAATGACCGACAAAACCTGTGCCTTACCGCGTATTTGCGGGAACATAAATTGGCTGCCTCGTTCCTGCTTTGGCAGCGGGCAACACTACCGCTTCGACACTTGTCCTAGAAGACATGATTATAAACCCGCATTACGGTCTGAAATATAGCCAGCCGCACCTGCCATTGAAGGGGCTAAAGAGCCAGTTTGTCAACGTTCTTCTCCTTCAAAAAAAGTCCGCAGACAAGGTATACTTACACAGGAGGATACAATCGCAGAGTTTCTTCATGAGCCATGAGCCAATGGTGTACCTCAAACCTTAGATACCACATACCATTAATGACCGCTTTCAAGTACTTCATCTCACGGAAGTCGTCCGAAGTGGGGCTTCTTGAGCTACCAACCACCGTCAATATCTCTTGGCGGAGTTTGTGGAGCACGTCGGGATGCTGAGATAACATCCATATGACAAACGTCAGTGTACCTGCAGTCTATTACAGAAACAAAGCCACTGGGTTGAATATGCCATACGCCCGATGTACCTGGGAAAGTGTAAACCCACCGTGTCCCGGCCTGCGATCATGATATTCAAGATTTCGTCTCTAATCACGGTAAGATCTGCAGAGTAGATAAGTAAAAAGACACAAACCAATGTGACAGCAAAGTACTCGCCTTCTGTGTAGTTGACGAGATGGTCAAGTAGTGTCTCTCCTTCTAAAACCTCCCTCTCCTTCTCTTTTTTCTCGGGAATCAAACCAGCCTCTTTGAGTGCCTTCTTCTTCGACAACGCTTCTTCCAAGATCGGGTTGATGAACTCGTTGCAAACATGCATGTGGTTCTTGACGCGATCGTTCCAGAACTCGAACAGTCTCCACGATGTCCCAAAGCGTCCTCGGTACGAAGTCGCTGATTGCGCTTCAAGGAACGCGTGGGCAAATCTGTTGGCAGGGTGGTTCTGCGATGCGACATTCGTGGCGAGTGGTGAATTGGGGGGGTAAACGAGCCCAGCAGCAAGTGAGCAGACATCCTTCCCAAATAAGAATTCCGTCGCGGAATCCAGTGTAAATCGGGATATCATGTCCTAGGGCAAGTGGTGAGCTCGCGGCGGGGTATTTACATGGGTAGTGTGAATACCTGGAAATCGACTGGATAACCCTGCCTCAGCCTTGTTTTCAGTTGCCCTATGGCATCATCAGCGTGCTTTTCGAATATCTCAAAGTCGGTAATTCGGTCCCTGTTGAAGAACGGACGCGTCATTGAGCGATGGAACCTAGGATAAACGTATAATTTAGTATCCAGACATGTCTATAACTGCCGGTAATCGCACTTCCATATGTCCCCTACATAATACTGATGAGCATCACATAGGGCGAATAATGAATGACCCTACCATCAGAATTAAACACACCAGTTCCAAGGAGTGAGTGCGCGCTATCAAAGAACATTGGCCCTAGATTGACTCGTCAGACAGACCTACATAAGTACCAAGAATAACTGACCTTTGGCGAAGGAGTTAAATTGCGTTGCGAGGATTGCCTGATGATGCTCGTAAGAAGAAATGCTATAGAAAGGCAATCACTCAGTGAACTTGCCTTGATATGCTCAGGCTCAGTTGTGATAATCTATGGACGTCATAAATAGTTATTAACTTTGCCCCTATTGAAGATGAACTTACCCGAGTCTCCCAGAGAATTTTGAGGGAGATGGTATTCCCATAGTCCTTGCAATATTTTTCAATCACCTCCCCTGGGCAATGGTGAATAAATCGTTCAACTACAGATGATTTCTGAGTTATACACACCCATGTACCCATCGCGGAAGTTTTGTAAGCTCGCGAGCAACAAGTCCAGGCCACCCGGCCAATTACTGGGTACTCTAGGGGCTTGGGTGGCACCACGCAACGCAATCTGGCGCTTGTCGCACACGTCTGCATATACGACACTGCAGGCGAGAAACAGGGGAAACGACGCCACGTAAAGGGGCACGTGGAGCCAAGTTGGCGTGTGGACATGAAGCAGGGCGTCCAAGAGATGGATCGCACAGAAGGCTAGTGCCGGTGGAAGGACTATTCGGCGAGCATTCACGAAGATGAATACGATGCCAGGGGGGAACTCCATGTCGTAGTTGAATGAGGGGATAAGCTGGACGTAAATCGTGTAGTGGATTTATATGGCATGTAAGCGTGTGCCTACCTCGGGTAGTTAGACTGCGTCACTGATGCGGAGCTGAGTCTGTTGCCGCCGGGCCGTGCAAGACTGAACGTGCATGACTAAAAAAACATGACGACATGAGGTCGGGTTCAATAGGGGACCGTTATTCTTGGCAGTTTACGCTATAAGCTGGAGTCACCGTCCTGGGTGAAATGTACGCTCTACTATGCTGACGATGATCTACACGGCGGCAAATCAGAGTCCGTTTTCCTGCGTGATCTGCACGTTGTACCGATCGGTGATACGCGGCGATACTTGGCGTGATGCGTGGCAGTCCGGCAAGCCATCCACCGGATACTCGTTAAAGAACACCTTGGGTAGATTCTTACCTCACTTCCGTCGGCAAGCAGCATGATAAAACAGCCCGTGGCCGGCCGTAGTACGTTTATATACGGATGTGACTGACGCGATCTTTTTCCGGGTGTTGGGTTCCCAATTTGAAAAGGTGCTTCCCACTCTCTGCCACTGACATTCGAGCCGCAGGCTGCGCAGCTCGTGCTAGACTTGTGAAAACTAACATGACGGCGTCGGCCCGACTATCAAATATCATGATCCCCAGTCGAAATAATCACAAGAGACTTGTGCCACGTGACTGGCCATGACAACGCCGCGCAGTGACTGCGGTAAGGTGCATGTGACATCCATTCGTCCGCACTAATCTCCTGCCTAAGCCAACAAGTGTGCTGAGTTCTGCTATTTTCCAAATATATCCCTTGATCTCACAGCACTTCTAACCGTTCATTTCCTTATATCTATACAAACTGCCCCGGAAAGGCGAGTATTTCAAATTGCCATATTCTAGACATCCTCAGAGCAGCAGACATCACGTATCTTGCTTGCAGCGACGCAAAGTCTGGATGCCCATCGGGTCTCATGGCCCGAATCCTGGAACTCATGCGCCTATGATAGGGGTCATGGTTTTGATGGTCTACGGGGGCTTTCGGACACGCGGAGAAGGTGAGGCTATAGAACTGATTTCTCGAGGAGTGTGTGGGGAGATAATCAAATCGTAACTTATATTCAGGCACCGAGTCTATCTTCCTAAACGGTTTCGTCGTTCTCACGGCTCATCGATAAGTTAAATAACACTTGTACGAGAGTCTCTTAGTGGAGTCTGCATCCATACCTAAGGAGTCCTGAACGTGAGTGAGCTACGTTACGATGTGATGGTTGCGTGCACGGAGAATCCTGAGGAATGCGGTACGGTTGCCAGGTTATGGAACAACAACTGCCTTTGTAATGCCAAGATCCAGGTATGAGGGATCCCTTTGCAAGTTTATTCGAGTTGCCAATTTCTTTCTACAGTTTACATGATATCGTCAGTGTCAATCCCATCGTGACAGCGGACCCCTCGGTAAGTATTCAATCCAGACCAGTCTCAGCGTTGCTCTGAGTGGGGCCTTGAACCGGAAGCACAACAGCGCTCTAAATGGTTTAATTGTATGATCCGCCCTCTGTTCTCCTCCTTCCGTAACAGACATGCTACAAAACAATAGAAGGTTTTTATAGATCACTGCAGTGCGTTGCGACGCTCGGATGCATGACTACTTATTCAACTTGCCTGCCAACACTGTGCAACGAAACAAAATCACGCGTGGGACTGTAACTAACTTGTTGGCTATTGTTCAAATGGTCCTATTTTAATAATACCATCCGTGTCTATCGGTAAGCTTCTATGTATAATATCGCGATAGGCTCACATGAAGTGGGTAGGAACTATTACAAGTCGGTCTGGCATATTAACTAAAATACGTTTGACTCTCTTCAAGTTACGGCGTATAGTACGGGAAGTTCAAGTGGTCCAGATCCATTCTGAGACTACTGGTACACATTGTTTCACACGCCTTTGCTTTGTCACGTGGGAAAGCCTGGGCTTTGACTGCTTTGAGGTTCAAACGTTCAACGTTCAACGTCAACGTCAACAAATCCTTCAGAAACACACAACTCGTATGTACCTGCCCAAGCAAACCGCGCGGTGAGGCAGACCATGAAGATTAATGAAAGACTGCAGACGAAGCACTCGAATCGTAGCATTCCTTTATGTGCGAACATTCGGAGCATTCAAAGCATCAATGACTGACATCTCTCGCCATTGAGTCGCCGAACGCCGACTAAGGTTTCTGATGCTAGCGGACAGTTTGCAAGTATGTCAGTACCATGCTTTCACGCACTTGCCGAACCGGTCGTACAGTGGTTTCCTAGCATCAGCCTTATCCGAATCACATTAGTATGATATCAACTGCCATACGTTGTATTAGGTTAGTATTGAACGGAGACTACCTACCGCCGACACTGCATACATGCATCAATAATCTTGAGAACCGTTCAATAGTTCTGCCGGATGGAAAGTTGATGTGATTTCTCCGAGTGGTATCCGAGGGGCAGTGCTTAATCGCAAAATCATATCGCCGGAGCCGTGTGGCAATAGATTAATGGCGAACGTTCGGAAAAGTCCCAAAGGTCAGGCATTGCAGACAATCACTGCCTATGCTCCTCTACATCAACATCAACCTCTGCACCAAAACACCACCTATGCGTCTATGACCGATCTCCTTAAGATACGATCAAGTTTATTGTCGATGGGCTATACCTCGATTCATGGTCATTGTTCAGTACGCTCTACGAAAAAGATCCCGTTTCACCAGCATAATGGCATTCGGCTGAACTTTGAGCGATCAAAACAACAACATCTTGGCCAGGGCCGAACGAGCATGCATATGAGAAGTGTGCGTGTTCCAGAGCCTTGGTTGTCTGTTGTTACGTATGTCATCTGTGTACGCACACCTGTCCCATGCCAAGCCTACAGAGAAGTTGTAATTCACGATATTTATCCAAACTAGCAACATACGGGACCGCATCCCATAGCTCGGTATGAATGGCACCGTTTCATCGTCTCCTGGACGAATCAAAAGCGGTGGTCGCAAACGTCCACGTCTTCCGCCCGGGGCTTGTCAAACATTAATAGTTGTTGAACTTATCCGGGTCCGAGAGTCCGAATTAGCTTTACTTACATCTGAAACAGTATCTCGGAATCCCGCCCTGGTGGTCACCGGAGACAGGCCATTGCAGAGTAGATAGGGTCAAGGTTTACATCCACGGCATGCAAGACGCCGGCTTCCTGGTGGTTCCACCTAAATAGAGCTTCGGCGAGGGAGAAAGCGCTCGAGATGATATGGTTTGATCGCCGGGGATGCCAAGTCCCGAGTCTGATACGGAGGCTTCTTACCATCACCATCGACAACAAATTTCGGACGGAATGACGCCGGTGAATCCTTGATAAGAGGAAACAATTACAGCAGTGCTCATGGTTAGGGCGAGGTCAGATGGTTGTCAAAGTGGGATATCTCGATACCTGGACTCAGATAGACGTACAGGTTTTCTCGGATTCGCGGATGTCCGATAGCCCCCGTAGCCCATAGGACCAGCCTGAAAGATGGCTAGATGGCTTCCCACATACAGTCAACTGAGTGAACTGCATTTGGTGCAGAGTGTATCATATATCTATTCAATTTCATGTGCATTTTTCTATCGGAAATGACAGACCGGTGGGGAATAACTTACCAAGTTATTGCCAGCCCACTGGTATATCACACATGCGATCCGCTAATTTCGGTGCCAGCTCTGTGCTCTCATAGCAAATCGACATCAGATCTCGGGGATGGGTGTACATTCAAAGTGAACCCATGAACATTGCAAGGGCCAGGTAAGTCATATGAAATGAGGAACCTGACTCTTCAAAGAACGGCGAGGCAAATGAAATCTACTATGACTTAAAGGTATGAGCCCGAGATTAAAGGAGATGCTAGATAGGATGGACTCTACTTTACCCCGTTGAGCCAGTCACTCAGACATTCAGCAGGGAACATTACATTCCCGATCTGAAAGTGCATGTCTTGGCGACCAGGCAAGCTAGGCTGTGAACCACCCAGTTGCCATCTTGAGAGCAAGAGACAAATCCAAACCATCGATTTATAGGGTCCTGATGTCTTGTGTCGCGCTACTGAGCTGAATTCCACGCAATGGCCACCTAGCGTTTCCAATGAGCTAGTCGATTCGGTTGATATTGATGCACATACGTATGGCTGACTTACAGGTAGGACTAGAGCAACGTGTTTTCCGATGTATTTGCTCAGGTCTTGTTGAATATCATGCGTATCCCGGTCGTTCTACGTATGCTTTCCGCGCCACACTTTGCTAGAGACAAGAACCCCTCCGAAAAAAAGAAGTGGTAGAGTTGATGAGGGTATGCCTGATATAGCAGTTCACAGAGACAGAGAATGATGGCTTGAGAACGCAACCGTCACGATCGCGAGGTCAATAGCTCTAGGTACTTTAGTTAGCTTGGCTGACATCGTTGTGAGGTCAATTGGCCAGCGTAACTCCTCGAAATCGTAAACCGGTGATCGTGTCGTCGAAAATAGTCGGCAGACAAAGTTGAATGTGAATGAGTGAAGATTGAGGCTAACCTCAGGGATAGCGTCCTCCGGTTTGTCGGAGGCACTGCACTTGGATGGATGACCAAGAGTTTGAACCAGATGCGTCATAGTTGTAAGTGCTCGCTGAGAACGTGTCCGAAGCAAATCTGGGCCACGGACGGACCGATGGCAGCTGTTGTTGAAGAAAACATCCCATTTCCCGCGGTGCCGCCGCGCTGGCATAATGATGCGTGCGACTGCTTAGGAATACCGCAACCATTGATTTTGTCGTAGTACGCGACCCCGATGGAGCCTGCACTAGTGAAGAAGCCCGGAGTACGGTCACTACAATGATCGTGGACAGTACTAGGTGCTCGGAAATCGGAGCGTCTGCCGTCTGCCCATATGCAGCACCAAATATTGTGCCTGCACAGCGTGGACTCGGGTTGCAGGTTGAGACACTTTCAACGTTTCCCCAGAGGGAACAAGTCAGACTCCATGGCCGTCTTCGTCGCGCATGGTCAGCTTTGGCAAGTGCCGAGGACAGATGTGTTGGAAACGAGCACGCTCGGACGGCCTCGAGCGGTGGTGAAAAGCTTACCATTAACTACGTACAGACGCGCGTCTTACTTTCAGCGCGATTACCTAATACGACTAACGGGATCTCCAACAAGATGAAGCTCCTAAAACACTGGCGCAAACACTTCCAAGCGAAAACTGCCACAAGAATGCATTGCGAAGCTGCCACCCACCCTCATGATCTCGGTAGTAGGCAGGTAGTATCGCTCAATTTCCAAAAGGTTTCAAGTTGTGGCAGCCGCGGACTACGGTGCCGCAATGACTACGATCACCACAGACTTACTAAAGCCAACAGGCTTCCAACCTGGCGCAAAGATGTTCTGTGCGTCGTATGGTCTCCAAGTTGTTTCACGGCCTTCGTCCCCCACTGGGCTGCTTTCCGAGGGTCGACCGGAACCCCGCGGCAGACATGATGCAGACCATTCAACTCACCACCGCGGACAAGTTGGACTTTGAGGGTTTAACTCCTTACAATTTTCTAATGGGGATCCTCCCAAGCGTGAATCTACTTATCTAATGACTTATTTCTCGTTCGGAAGTACGTCCCGAGGTATATCCCCGAGGGGCATCGCATGACGAGGAAACTGTGGAATTTTTGCGTGATTGAGCAAATAATAATAACGTTTCGAGACGTTTTATTGCTATTGAGCTGACTACCTTTTCCTCCTGCGCTGCTCTTTGTGCTTACACTATACGTAACAGAAACCATCTGGCTCTTCGGGAGTAGGGAAATCCCTCCGAGGAGGATAGAAGAAATTGGACAAAAGAGACTCGCACGGACGCCTGCAATTCATAGGTCATCGATGTCCCTACGCTACCGAGCGGTATGGGTCACGACCGAGGACCCCTAATCACTGGGACGTGTCTGCAGAAACGCTCGACCAAGCCCTATAGCGCAACATTTTGATCAGCCAACAGGCCCCGCACACGCAAACAAAGACAATAAAAAAGAATGAAGAGAAAACCTCGGGCACTCACGCGCAGCGATTCGCCAACCCACTATCCGTTGTGGACAAGTGCACGTCTGGCGTGCCAGATGTCGTCACGCTGAAAATCATCTCCGTGTCTCCGTCTGCCCAATTGTTCCAAGGCGAAACCAATATGTCTCCTGACTTGTAGGTGGCGTCAGGATTCTCCGATTTCACCATCGCTAAAAAGCTGTTCGCGAACGCGATGACGAGCTGCGACGTCGTACTATCGTCAGAGAAACGGTGGTCCTGATCATTGTTTTCCGTTGTCTACGCTTGACGAGGACTCACGTTGTAAAGTAGTAGCCGATATCTGAACCGTGAGTTGCAGGTGGCACCGCAAATTCTCCCTAGATATTATACGCGTATGACTCGCATGATTACAGGTTGCAGAGTTAGATCTACTTACTTTCCAAGCATTGTTTCCGAACGCTTTCATCAGAAAGTATGTTGGGCAGACGAAGAGCGCTATGAACAAAAACGCAAGTCAGTGCCGTCAAGGAACACGACCATCACCAGGATCTCCCCACCTTCGCTCATCACGGCGACCGCCTGGTCAGTGTCCGTTTCAAAGTCAGCGTAGAGATCACCCAACGAGCTTGCTTGAGATGCTTGAATGTTTGGGAACAACGTGCTGATATAGTCCGACACGTTGATGTTAAGCGACTGTTGCACGAATTGAGCACCCTTATCTGCGTTCGTAACAGAATAGAGCGCCGCCTACACAGATTTCAACTACGAAACTAAAAGTCTAATCGGTGCAGCTTACCCCATTATGCTTTCCTTGTCCGAGCGTGACGGTGGGACGGTCGAGGATATACGACCCATCGACGACAGGGACAAAGGTGGCCGTTTGATAGAATCCATTCGCTTCAATTTGATTGTTCACGCTTGACAACGTATCGGCGCTTGCGCCACGAAGGCAAGCAAGGGTGTCCGAGTTTGATGAACAGCTGTAATAGGTAGACGTCGTTTAAGCTTAGCATACTATCAACACGCGTCGTAAGCAAGCTCACCCCGCTCCAGAGACCACTTGACTGTACAGTGACTACATCGGCAGAACTTCAGCCAACGACACCAGGAGAAAGCAGAGGCTCACCTCAGGAATAGCATCGTTGTAGTCGTATTGTGGGGGTAGGTAAGTCGAACTTGTCATGGCAGCTTTGAATAGTTGCGGTTGTGTGTTTCCATCGTTGGCAACAATGTGTTGTATCACCGAGCCAGCACCTATGTGACAAAGTCGGTGTGGGACATCATTCTCAAACAAAAACAAGGAACGGCCCAACCTGCAGATTGACCCCAAATCGTGACTTGGCTCGGGTCACCACCAAACTTTGAAATCTACAAAGAAATATTGGCCAGGAGATCAAAGCATAACTGAACTGATGCTGACATGCGTCTGAACCCATTCCAGGGCAAATTTCTGATCGACTGTGGCACAAGCTTGAATCTATCGTCTTTCACCTCATTCGAAAACTCACGTAGACCTGCGTTGAGCACGCCCCCCGACTGAATCTCTGAGCCAGACAGGAAGCCAAACAGGCCCAAGCGATACTGGATGACCACCGCTATGACACTATTGTCTGATTGAAAGACGAGGTCCGAGCCATCGTACAAGCTCGCAGAAAGCCCAACGTATCTTAAACGGTTCAGTCAGCTGCCTCTAAATAGATTTATCAGTTGTAAAACACCTCACCCTCCACCGTGAATCCAGACGACGACGGGAAGTCCACCGGACGAAACTGTGTTGACCGTCGTACCGGGAACGTGCACGCTTGGATGACCATCATGGCATCATCAGGCCGAGAAAAAGCACACATACTTGAGGAATAGACAGTCCTCTGACTGAGTCACAGCACGTTTTAGCGGGTTCGTAGACGATGTTCCTAGTCCCGCTTGGTAGCACTCGTTAGGCTCTGACGTAGCTTGTTGTACGCCTGACACTGTCGGCGGGGACTGAGGCGCAACCCATCTCAAATTTCCTGGAAAAACGAATCAAATAACGATGAAACCTCCACACTATTGAACTAATCGACTGGAGCAGCAGCATATCGAACACCAAGGAAGTTTGTAATGCTCAACCCGGTATCAATAGACCCTTGGTATTGTGCGTAACCAACGTCCACGATGGGAGCTTGGGCGCGCACGCAGAGGCAGAGATATAATTGAATGAAAGTGACTAGACCTATGCGAAGCAAGGACATGTCTCCGAATGATGAGGTGGATTTACGGATTACACTCAGCATTTGATTTTATACTAGAAATTTGCGGCCCTCGTGCACATTCCTTGAGACTGTGCCTCGGAAATATCATCGAAGTGAATGGTTACAAGGAACCGGTGTTTTCTCTTTCTGTCAGCAGTTTTAGGCAATATTCCGGAAAGTGGATGGGAGGAAAGGTATCATCTTCCGAAAAAAAACTGAAACTGGGAGTGGAATAGAACCTTGGCGTTAGTGAGCGTGCGTGTTTGCACACAAATGATGATGACCTGGTCGAAGGGCGGTGTCGAGAGCGGTGCACGCGCTACTACCACACAAACGAGAATTGAGATCGAACTGAAATGCCTAGTTCGTGGATTCTATGCTAGAAAGCAAAGGGCGCTGCATTCAAGTTGTATGAGTTACAGGCATGAAGCAAACATCATTTCTGCGATCCACGGCGCCACCCTGGCATACCTGGTAACCATTGTATCAGACTCGTGACCTTTCGACTGAAACACGCCTGCCACGACAGGATCAAATTTTGAATAGTCTGTATGGTGACTATGGCTGCCCAGCTTCGCGATCCGCGGACATGTCATTCTGGAGCGCACGTTGCGGTCATGCATAAAAATAAGTGGCGAAGCATCGTGAAATGATATGCACAGTAAGCAGACAGTGCATAGCTAGTAGAAGGTAAGCTACTTGCCAAGAATCGTCAACAGCGGCACTCCGCCGGTTGACGCGTAAATACTAAATTATCGCCACAAAGTACTCGATTCCTCGAGAATAATCCTCAGAATCACTGAAAAGTTCAGCGTTAAATATCAATGTCGGACTTGACAAGTACACATTGAAGTGGACGTTTGACATCACTGCGACAAACGGTTCATGCCACTATGCCATTGTGTGAGAAAGTGATCCACGCAAGGATTGTTTGAGCCGATAATGGAATATAACCTCATATCGCGTCCGATAATTTTAGCGTTTCGGAGTCGCACACCCCAAACTTGCCGACTAATTATAAGCCATGTTATATCTCAAGCAATAAGCCGTACAGATGTTCATCTGGCTATCTGTTTTTGTTCATAATATAAGGCCTGATAACCCATTATCTGTGGTATGTACATAAGATGCTCTGAAGCGCCCATGACTCTGAACGATGAGTCTTCAACGACCTAAAAGCTTATCGAACTCGACCAGGATACCATCATGGTTGGGTGGCCGGCGTGACAAGCATTTACGATCTCACAAGATGCGATGGACTGAATTCGAGGTCATCCATCTCCTCGGATGAACGGCTTCGAATTCACATTGCGTGCGCACCGGTAAGCAGCTCTAGCGGTCATTATTCGACAACGTATGCAGTAGCCTGTCAAGGTCACTGGCATGGTGCTTTCGGGTGCCCTCGTGGGAAGATATGTAACGCGTGACACGATTTTCGCCGATATGCTCACTCTGGCCTTGTAAGTTGAAACGTGAAACAGCTTTACCTATTGATTGAATATACAAATCTGATATGGAGGTCCAAGGGCAATAAATGCAGTCGGCTTAACAGATACCCCCCGGTGCAGATCGAGGGGGTATTGGTTGCCACTGAGATGGCATTCAAGAATCAAGACTCATGAAGCCAGGCCAATAGAGGTACAAAATGGGAGGAATAGGCAACGTTAATACACCTGAACCCCACGTTTTTTCATACGTCATTAAAAGAATGAGTGAGGAGACGTTCGGGGAAGCATGATCTAACTCGACGGTCAAAGTAAAGAAACTTGTTATCACATTGTTGACTTAAACTAACCTTCTGAAATATTGAGGACCCTGGTAACAGAGACAAGTGGTCTAGACAGCGAAACAGAAACTGTACAGTACATTCCCGACACATGCCATGCAGCTCCACTTCCCGTTTACGACGAAAACAAAACGTTCAAGATCAATCATGCTTGAATTTAAAAAAAAGGAAAGCAGGTATGTACATGCAAGATTCGTTCCAAGCTGGGATTCAACAAGCTATGATCTCGAGAAAGCATATCCTTTCAAGCACCAATGATCCTAATCCTCGATCAGGCCCATCCAGCGCCAGAAAGAGGCCTTGACCATTGTTGAACGTATCCGAAATGTAAATCAAGGACAACCTGAATCAACCAGCGTAAATAACTATAAGCAAGGTCACAAGGCGGCCCGTTCTGGCCGGCCCCTAAGTACTCGTATGTTAAAATCCTACCGCACTACAGTCATACAAAGAAAAATATTGCTATATTGATGCAAGTGTACCAAGTCCAAGTGATGCATGAACTAGGGATACACATATCCCTCAGTTGGACCAATGGCGAGGACGAGGAACCAGTTTCCCGTTAGATCTGAATGGACCTCAAAGTTGAAGGATACACAAGCTCTGGTCCCTAAGCAGCGGAGAAATCGAGCATTGCCTGCGACAGCTGTGAGAAGCTCCAAAGAGGCCACGACCTGGGATGACCCTGCAGCAGAAGATGAAAGTGAAATCGGCAAGGTCGACGAACAAAAAGGGCTCTGATGATATCTGTGATCGGGCAATGATCGTTATCACCTTCTCACCTGGTCTTACAGATCTTCGTGTTAACAATCAATGATGGTCAGACTACGTAAAGATATCTTGATCAGAAGAGGCCGAAAAAATACAATCGTAACGTATTAGGAGAAAAACATTATCACTGTAGCAGTGCCCTAGACAAGCAGAGCAAAAGCAGTGACATTCTACTACATGGATGACAAGTTTTCATTCGTCTACTGAG